>JAYXIM010054975.1:0-30280 GCA_037575425.1 Anastrepha fraterculus
CGAGAGACCTGCCGACTTTGTTTCCGCGGATCACCGATCATACGTCAACTTCAACAAAGCTGATTGGACCAGATTCGCGGAATTTACTGAAAACATCTTCGCCGCTCTCCCCATTCCCACCGATGTGCGCGCAGGCGAACGCGCATTCCGCAAGGCGATCACAGCTGCCGCTGCTCGCTTCATACCCGCTGGAACGATTAGGGACATACGTCCAAATTTCCCAGCTGAAGCAGCTGTTCTGGCGAACGAGCGCGATCGCCTACGCCAGGCCTATCCCGGGGATCCTCGGATAAAGGATCTCAATTCGGAGATCCGGCAACTGGTAACCCGACATAAGCGGACTAAATGGGAAGAGCATCTGAAGTCCTGCAACTTCACCTCTGGTGTGAGCAAGCTCTGGTCCACCGTAAGGTCCCTGTCGAACCCGACGAAGCACAACGAGAAGGTGGATCTCACCTTCAACGGTCGTGCTTCGGATCCGAAGAGATGCGCGTACTATGTTAGCCGGCAATTTATTCTGCATCCTCCGGTCGACAGATCCAAGCGTCGTGGTACCAGAAGGCTGCACAAACTGACGAGCGACAGTGCGCCACTTACTTTCTCCGGTGATGAGGTTCAGGAGGCCATCAACAAATTAAAAATATCACAAGGGTCTTCAATCTGTCCTTGGCCACTCTCATCATCCCTGACAAGTGGAAAGCAGGGAGAGTGGTCCCACTACTGAAGCCTGGACGCCCAGATAAACCGCGGGCTTAACCAAAACCGCGGTTTTCGACACAGTCAGCCATTCCACGCTACTAGATGATATTTATTAGTCGACACTCCCGCCAGTGCGGGACCTTGGCCCTCTTTTATTTGTCATGTACATTAATGATTTGTTTCGTGTTAATAAATATAGTGACGTTCAATTATATGTTAGTTGCCCCATTAGCTGCATTGATAATTGCATCAGTAATTTAAATTCTGACTTGAGACTCGCCAGCAAGTGGGCTTCTGACAACGGATTAATTCTTAATCCTGATATCCCAATGTATCGTTATATGCAAAAAATATCTCAAGCTCGATGACTATACAAATGTCAAACTAAATAGTCGATGTGATTTAATAGAACTTTGACAAGTTTATAGTATGCTCCGAAATTTATGGACTACTCAATATTTTACACCAGTAAATATTCGACTGCTACTAGCTAAAACGTATTTGTTACCAACGTTACTGTATGGTTGTGCGTTATATACTCCCTGTGATAGCGTGTGCCATAGTAAGCTTAATGTTTTGTATAACAACATTGCAAGATGCATTTACTGTAAAAAACGTTACGACCACATTTCTGTTTTTGCGAAAAAAATTGCTTCCGTATCTTTTGACTTAGGTTAAAATGTTTAGTTTTACTCCAGAAGGTCCTAAACACTCAGGATCTCAGTGCCTCAAAGATCGACTTATTTTTTCAAAGTATTGCCGTTCATTAAACATAGTCCCGATGAAATACAGTTGTTTGGTGACTGAACGTCAATACTTGTGTTCTCTGTCCGTCTTTGGAATACCTTATCTCATAAAATTTAACGTATGAAAGAAAGCTCGCTTTTAACCTCTGATGAGCGCACCAATTTCAGAGTTGTATCCTGCCAGACAATTATATAACAAGCTCGTAAATATATCCATGTAATGGCTTAGCAATGATACACGTTCTTTTAATTAAGTAAGTAAGGACACAAGGGATAGAAACTATCAATTCAAAGACCGGTATTAAATATTTTGGGGTGATGATTGATAGTCGTTTAAATTTTAAGACTCACTTAGAATATGCTGTAAAAAATGCGTGTGAGTGTACGAATAAATTGTATGACCACTGTATATACCTGATAACGTAAACCAGACAATCGTCGCACATTTCCTCCTGTGACGTTTTTTCCCATAAAAGTCAATGTTTATATTTTCAAAAATTTTTCTCAATTCTAAACTTAACCAAAAATACAAAAAAAGTATCCTTCGAGTGCACGTCTCTGCTTATGAACTTCGTTTTTCTTTGAGGTGTCTGGCAACACCAACTTTTCTCTAAATCACACAGCTTTAATAATAAATTACTTAAAAACTATAAACTAGCCTCCTTTACTTCAATTATATAAAATATTTCCCGAAAATATAGGACAACTTACCAAACTATTTTGAAATTGCTGAAGGCATTTTAAGGGATGGCTTTCCATTGCTACCACGAAAAAGCTGCTCATAATGTTTAAGTGCGTGGACCGAATTTAAAAATTATAACACACAAATGTTGCCACTATATCAGCCTTCAAATTTTTAAAGCCCTTTTTATAAATTACTATTGAGAATTAATAGCAATATTTAACGGTCAAAAAGCTATTTTTACTCAATAATACCACGAATTTTATTAAAATTCTATTATTACAAATATTCGTCTAAACGTTTGTAATACCGTGCAAAATAAATGTGCCGGACGACCTGTCAAAGGAACAATAGTGAGAAAAGAATAAAGCGAAACACGCAAAAAACCCAGTCAACCAACAATGACATTCGTAGAACTTTTGAAGTTTTTAAACGAGTGAAATTGACCTTTGGCCATTGGTAAATCATTATTTTCAAAAATAGTCAAAATTGGACTAAAAATCAGCGCTTTTTTGTTTGAAAATGTACATATATACAAGTTACAAAAACAAAAATATTTTTATAAATAAAGAAAGTTTGGAATAAAATATCACGCGATCTTTTAATCCAAATTTTCACATGTGACGCTTATTTAATTTTAAGCATATATTTTTACAAATACAAAATTTGGAATAAGAATCACGCGATTTTTAATCCAAATTATCACCTACGACGCATTTTTGTTTTACAATATACATATACATACGTGTTACAATAATAAAAAAAATTTATAAAATAAAATTTTTATAAAAATAATAAATTTTTCGGGAAAAATTGAAAATTGAAATTGAAAAAAAGATTTTAAGAGGGGATAGAGAGGTGTATCTTAAAACTGAAAACCGTACCCTCCGCATGTTTATAGTTTTTAAGTCATTTATTGTTAAAGTTGTGTAATTCAGCGAAAAGTTAGTGTTGCCAGACAGCTGAAATAAGAACGAAGTTCGCATGCAGACACGTTCACTTTGCAAATCTGCAGTATTTTTTTATTTAGTTTAGAATTGAGAAACCTTTTCGAAAATATAAACATATAAAATTGAATTTTACAGGAGCGTCGACTAGGAGGGTTTTTGTAAATTTGTAAAATTTTTACTTGGATTTTTTTTTCGCGTGGGCGGCCTTCGGCCTCGCTTCAAAACAATAACGCTCATCAGTCCAACTCCGGTTACGCATCCACAGAAATTTTGTATAGAACTATTTTCCGCGTTGGCGGCCTTCGGCCGCGCTTCAAAAAATTACCAGTCCAACTTCGGCTACGCATCGACAGTATTTTTGTATAGAACTACTATCTGCGTAAACGTCCTTCGGCCGCGCTTCCAAAAAATAAACCTTATAAGTCCAACTCCGGTTACGCAATACTCAGTATTTTTGCATAGAACTCCTTTTCGTGTGGGCGGAAAGAACTCTTTTTCAGACGATTCTACGTTACCGAAACGACCCGGATTTATATCCGGCCAAGGACTGTCACTCCAGCAGCATTCCCCGTATGTAAGTATGGGGAATGCTTATGCTGCTACAGCAACAACAACTTCATTTTGTTCACATTTTTATTTTCATTTGCATTCATCCGGCAACACTAACTGTATTTCCCGAATAGTTTGGAGTTATAAAGAGTGTTCCTTAACACCTCACTAACATCTCCACCAAGTTTCATTAATAAAGACATAAATTTGCCAAAAATTGCCCAATATACATTATTCTAAATTCCAGCCTTTTTTTTATTCAATATCTCGAAAACTAAGCGAGATATCAAAAAATTTTACACTTTCATTTCGTTTTCTTTTGTCGAGTTCTATAAGAATCCGCCATAAGATTGCGGCGCCACGGAAACAGCAGAATCCCCCTGTTTTCAATTCCAATTAATTCTTAATCGCGTTGAAAATTGGAAAGTGATGATATGGTTAAATGCATTTTCATTTAATTTTCCTTGAAATATTACGAATAAAAGTATAAAAATAAGTCAAGACGCACGTGTGAGTGTATATTTAGTGAAGTGTAGAAAAATACATATTATGATGTGCCAAACTATAGTGAAGTTCCCGAGGGCACTTTGAAGGCAAATAATTACTAAACTATTATTTCCGGACTAATTGGGAGCTATTAAGGTTGTTCATCTCCCTAACATTTCCACCAAGTTTCATAAATAAGACATTATAGCTTGCCTAAAATTGCCCATGTTACATTATAGAAAATCCCAGCCAATTTTTCGGCAGCGGCATTTATAAATTTTACGATAAAACAACATTTTCATAAATAGTATGATTTATAAAACCTAAGTTAAATGCTTGCTGGGTTCAGAATTGCTTTATACATTTCAGTACAAGATGCAAATACGGTCCTAAAAACCCTATTTTTTAAGCTTTGTCTGGAGGTTTTATAGGGACCCTAGGAGGTTCGGACTTTCATAGTTATAATGGTGTGACCTTGCTCTTTCTTGCTCACGCCCCCTCCGCCCCACATCCAAATATATTGTGGTAGTAATGAAAAGTTTATTATTTCCAAGCTTCATTAAATGTATCAATATACTCTACCTACAATGCAGTATTACACTAAAGCCCTCCACCCCCCATTCGACAATTTTTGACCCATCTTGGTATCCAGGCCGTAAACTAGATAAATACTAAGCAAAATATATGTTTACTTGTTGTTATACTCACAGTATTTCTTCTCATTATGATATTTATTCGTAAATAAGAATTACACAAACGATTTGTCCGTGCTTATTCACAACACTACTTAAAATCATATACAACTTTCATAATTTGCAACTTTAATATTTTTGTACCTTATGTCAACGAATAAATAAGGCAGTTGTGAAAATACATAATTTCCTAATAAATATAAACTATCGCGACACAATTCCTTATATCCAATATATTTATAGTAAACAGAGGCTTAAAATAGGCTCAGACACAGATGTGTGTAATACGATTGAATAGGTTATAAACTTATCGAGTACATAGAAATCTCTCAAGCTTAAAAAGATCGGCTTATGAAATCGATCATGCAAAACCACTTTTTATATACAGTGACTCACAGATTATGTAGGTAATACATTTTTTAGAAAAAAGAAAATGACTCGATGTTTATTAAATTTAATAAAAAAAAATGTATACGACTTGTAATGAGATATGTAGGTATGTACTGTTTACCACTGCAGAAAGAACAATAACAAAACAAAGCTTGCTGAAAAAATGTAGAAACAAATAGTTTTCTCATCATTATATGCTCACAGCTAAAATGATGCAATGTTTTTTTATTTTCTCTGAGAATGCAAAAACGGTGAAATGTATTTTTTTTTCTGTTTAGCTTAGCGACTTAAGTCATTCTCAAAAAATGTTTGTAAAGAAAAATGGGAAAACGGACCTCACTTGAAAAAAGGGAAGACGTTATTCGTCATTATAAAGAGAAATTCTAGAAATTGTTGCTAATAGTTCCTCAACTGTCCAGCACATTATAAAAAGGTTTCGCCACGAAAACAGGATAGAAGATAAGGCAGATCTGCGCTAAATAAAATATTTAATGATGCAGATAAGTGGTGGATTGTTCCTCGATTTTCCGGATTTAAAAGCTCCAAAATTAACGAACGAAGTCGAAAAATACTTAGGCAAGATTTGTAACCCTGAAACTGTTCGCGGAGTTCTTCGCGAAGAAAATTTTCATGGAAGGACTGCCCGAATTAAGCCATTGATTAATGCTCGTAATAGGAAACAAAGAATAGAGTTTTGCAGACAACATTTGAGCAAAGACATTTCGTTCTGGAAGTCCGTTGTTTTTGCGGATGAAAGCAAATTTAACCTTTTCAGGTCTGATGGGAAGTCCTGCGTTTGGATAAAACCAAACACCGCTGTTCAACCATGTAATTTGCGCTCTACAGTTAATCCCGGCGGGGGCAGTGTGATAGTATGGGGTTGCTTGTCCTATTCAGATGTCGGAAATTTAGCATTTATCGAGGAAAACATGAATAAAGAGATGTATTTGGATCTGCTAAGAGATAATTTAGTACAAAGTGCGGATAAAATGGGCATTATAATACGTTCACATATGCATTAATCACCTATAAATCGACCAAATTTATCTACCCGTTCACATATGGCAGATTACCTGCAAAATTGACAATCAGCTGTTAATACAGCTTTGAGAGGTTTTTCCTTAAACAAATTATTTTGGTTGAATATTCGGTGTTGTTGGTTTGTTTAATTATTATTAACGATATGAAGAAAAGACAAAGAGAAAAAATAGCTTATTTAATTGCACAATAATCAGTTGGAGCAAATCCGTAAGCGACGTTTACTGAGGTTGCAAAAAATTATGGCAGCAATGCGCATGAGATATTCTATATTACATTTTGTAATAAGTAATAAGAGGACAAAACGTTTATGGACACTCGCTTTTTTCTGTAAAATGAATCCATAATTAATAATATGTATTTAACAAAAATTTTATTACAATTATATTTACTGACCTATTATCTTTGCCGGCATTCATTTCACTTAGTTTTTATTTTGCCGGTAATCTACCATTGTGAACGTGTATATTAATATTGTGGATTTATTGTTAATTACTGCATAAGTGAACGTACTTTATGTTGTTATTCTATACAGTACCTCTCATGATATCGGTCGTGTACTCCCAATATTGGTTGATGTATCGAGGTATCGATGTTCTTCTTAATCTCTAAACGATGAACTATTGAAATGAGTTTTTCTCAAAATTTTGGTTGTGGGGTTGTACTCTGTGCAGCAAATATATGTATTATTATAATTTCGGGATGGGCTTTAAAATGGGTAGAAGAGGAGGCAACTCTTAGCCGAGGAATGTTTGCAATACAAATGTTGTGTGGCATTCTGGGGATTCTCTCCTTCACAAATCCTAATGGCTCGCTTTTTAATTCATCGGTGTGGGATTTAATAATTATGTTTCAACTAAATATAATTCCTATTTTGGTTATAAAGGATGCATGTAAACTTGCGGACGTGACGACTGGTATATTCTTATACGGAGCAGCAACCTTAGCCGTAATTTCAACGTTTGCACATTGGAAACATATGAAAATCAAAAAGATTGTCTCTGGTATATCTGTAATGTACAGCTCAGCATTGTTATTCGTTTTATCATTTGCTATAGACGAGTGCTATTGGATATTTGGATTTGCTGCGTTAATAATTTGCAATGAATTTGTATTAAGCCGATTAATAACACCCTACGAGATATCAAAGCTGGAATTTAAAAATATTGAGCTCTGTTTTTACGAAATTTTCGCTTTAAATGCCGTCAACGAAGCAGCGTTTGCTATAAGATGATCTTATGTTTGGAGTGTTATGTACAGAAATTCGTTTTAAAATAGTAATTTTATTAATTTTTTTGAGTAAAAATTTTAATCTAATTAGTTTTAATGCTAAAAGTTGGTTTTATATTTGCGATCATACCGCGAATGGAATACTTTATAGTACTGTATAAGCAGTTTATGGGGCACATGGAAAAGTTTCTTAAAGAAATTATTTGCAACAGTCTTATATGGCGTCAGCGCTGATTCGAGATTTGCTAATAAGAAATTTCAAGCTACTGAGGGACTCATAATTGATGAGTACAGTCGACGAGATAATTCATGTGGTTTTTGTGGCGCATATTGAATTCATATTCAAGCCCTGTTCTGCCATATTTTTCCGCACCTTGCACAATTTTTTTATTTATGCCACAATTTCAAATCAGGAAAGCTCGGTAAAATTTTTTAACATTACTTTAATTATAAATGGTTTAATGTAGTGCGTTTTCTTTTTTTTATATTTGATATTTAGCAATATAAAATGAAAATATGAAATTAAATAATTTAGAAATTCTGGATATAAACTGATTTATAAATCAACCATAAAGGTAATACATATAAACATTCATTCACATTCCCATGGCAGCCGGTTCTCATTATCGGAATGACTCGGGCTTTTCCCGCCCAAGGGCTGCCGCCCCAGTAAACTAGTCCTGTCTAGTGAACTTATTGAATTTTTGCTGGCTTATCGACGTACACCTTTTCTTTCAAATAACCCCAAAGAAAGAAGTCCAACGGTGTCAAATCACATGATCTTGGCGGCCAATTGACATCGCTGCAACGTGAAATTATTCGGCCTTCAAATTTTTCGCGCAAAAGAGCCATTATTTCGTTAGCTGTGCGACAAATGGCACCATCCTGTGGAAACCACATCCAGATCTTCCAATTCGGGCCATAAAAAGTTCGTTATCATCTCACGATAGCGAACACTATACACAGTAACTGCCTGACCGGCCTTAATTTGGAAAAAAACAAAACCAAACAGTCATTCTTTGTGGGTGCATTGGTTTTTCGGCAATAACTCTTGGATTATCATTCGCCCAAATTCGGCAATTCTGCTTATTGACGAATCCACTGAGGTGAAAATGTGCCTCATCACTGAAGATGATTTTCTTCGAAAATTGGTCATTCACTGTTGCCATTTCCTGCCACCATTCTGGCCATTGACGACGCTTGAAATGGTCAAGAGGCTTTAGTTCTTGAGTCAATTGCACCTTGTAAGCGTGTAAATGCAAGTCTTTATGCATAATGTTCATCAACGAGGAGCGTGAGAGGTGCAATTGTTGGGCACGACGACGATTTGAGGTGGACGGCTCTTAACCATATCGCGAACAGCAGCAATATTTTGTGCAGTACGAGCTGTACGAGCATGCACTGGTGTTTTCACATCTCCTACCGACCCGGTTTGCTCAAACTTTTGCACACTTTTTCCGATTGTACGCGCATTTGGACGATTACATTGACCGAAAAAATCACGAAGGGCGCGATATGCATTTTGATTTGAACGCCCGTTTTCATAATATGTCTGAATAACTTTAACGCGTTGCTCGATTGTGTATCTTTCCATGGTTCAAATTGAGTTAGTCTGAAATTGAAAAATGTCAAATGAAAAGCAGAAAAAAGCTTGACGTTTAGGTGTGGTTCAATCGGCCCTTGAAATTTAACCACCCTTTAGAAAAAAAATCTTCACGTTTCATTTTAGTTATATAAATTTGTTACTCTTTCGACATGTTTTTATGGTTTCATAGTAATCCTGGGGGACTTTCATTAAATTATTTTTCCTCAAAGCAATTTCTATTACTCCAAAATCACTATCATTTGGCAGAAATGAATGTCCTGATACTAAAAACTTATGGTCAATAATATCTGCATTATTTTCTGCCGATTGCACAATTTTCAACCATGTTACTGCCACTTTTATATTCCTGTTCTGCCCGGTACACATATCGCTGTAAGCTATATGTTTCTGATTTTTAAGATTTTTGAGGTGTTTTAATATACAAGATACTACTTTTTGAGAACCTCTCGATGCCACAGTTTCATCCCAGGCATACATGTAAACTTCATTATTGTGAAAATTATGACAACCTAGGTTTAAAATGTACATGTTACGTTTGTAATAGGCGATGGAAACAGACAATTTTGGAAAATGTAACGCCTTTTCTAAGTAGAATGAAAACGCGAAATATACATTTGGATTATTTCGGGCCAAATCTTGATCTTCTTTTAATGATTTTCTGGTCAATTCAGCACATCTTAAATGAATATTATGCTCTTCCGTGAGTTTTTCCTTTTCTTCCGTATTACAAGATGCTTTAATTTTAATATTCAATTTTTGGCAAGTGATGAAAATGTAAATTAAATTCGTTTTTAAAAATTTTCTATATGTCTGCTCATTATCATTGCTTATATTTTTTTGTTTACACTCTTCCAGGTACTCGTATAAATTAAACATTTTAGTAACATTTAATCCAGGGTGTAAGTACCTTCTACTTGGATTATGAGACCTTGTGTAATGAGAATGGAAAATATTGAGGAAAAGATTTTATATGATTTTTTACGGCTTCTCTATTCTCTTCATTAATTTTCCTAAAAGATCCACGCAAACCACTTCCAATATTTTTACATTTATAAATACTTTGTAATCGGCCTACTGATATATTAAAAGTACTCAAAAATAATTTTTTACATACTGAAACATTTCCGTGAGTAGTTTTTAAGTAATATTTGAAAGTGTAATTTCTTGGCGAACCTTTGCCGTTTCTCAAGCGTTTACGTTGCACAATATGCTGTTCGGTAACTCCATGTAAATATAAATTTTGTTTATTGAAATTCCCCAAATTCCAAAAGTTATCAAATAATAAGTTTAATAGGTAGTAAATAATAAGTTTGTAATTTGTACAATCGTTAGTTCAAATGGTAAGTATTGTAGACCAGAACAAAAGTTGCCGGATCGTTTAAAGTTAGTGATTCGGACTAAAGAGCAACTGACTTGCCGATTTCAACGCGATTTTTGAGCGACTTTAAACTTACTTTATAAATATTCATTTCATTACTTTATTATTAAGCCTATTATTACAGAAGCTGTAACAAGAAGTATAGAACCTAATTGTAAATTATCTAATCTTAGACACAAGCAGAGATCTCGGCAAAACAGCATCGATATCAAGCGAAACTATAGATTTTATAAGGCTCATAAGTGGTCCAGTAGTAAGGGTACTCGTATAATTAAAGTAATTTAGTAAAATACGACAACATGAAAAAGATGATACAAACGAGAAACGATTAAGTCACATATACATATGTGCATTTTTCCCAATTGAACAATTTCATACGGAAGGGAACATACTAATTCAATATTTACCTACTATGAGAGAACAAAAAATAATGACTTCGAAATTTCCCCGAGCATAGAAATGTCCAGTACGGAACTTTTTACTAGGCTACTTACTGTTATTTATATATATATATATATGCATGTGACAGGCAATTTGTTGTTTTGCGCACTCCCTCAGAAAGTGGAAAAAATAATAAATTAAATTTCTTAACAAAGCTGAAGAATTTTCATTTTCTTTGTCAAAACTCATTCTTAACATACCGTATATACATATATATTTGCACATATTTTGTCATCGTAGGTTTAATTTCCGAATAGAGAATTCCAAAATTTTAATAAATATTGCAGTGTGCAAAAACCTCATAAATAGAGAGAGAGTATATTAAACCTTTAATAATTTTTTATTTAAAAATGGATTTACAAATACTTAATACCAGGCCTCGGCGAAAACTTACCGAAATTTTTTAAAGAAATGGAGGAAACCAATAATTCAGACAAAAACGGGAAGCGGTATTCCTAACTAGTTACAGGGTAGACTTAATTAAAACAATTTGTATGTTGAGTTTACTAATACACATAATACCAAAATTGGGGGAAAAAATGTTTACTTGCGCAATGATGATAAAAGAAAGCAAATACTCACTTCGAATTTTCAAACTTTTGCTGAACCAAGCTAAATTTTATTTTTACTTCGCGTTATTTTCAATTTGTTGAATTTTTATCTAGTGCGCAAAATATTGCAAACACGTTGACTTAAAATGGATACGTAATTAAAATTATTACAGGAAAAGTACGGGGACAAACCTTAAACGATTTATTTATATAACTCACTAGCTGTACGCCAAATAAATATAATAAATAAAATAAATTTAAGAAGAATAACTTTAAAGAAAAATCAGTACAGAAATATTCAATTCATTCTAAACCATTTTATCCATTTTGTTTATTTCGAAAAAATTGTGACATTACGAAGTTTAGTTTCAATTTGATGTTTATTGAAGTGCTGTGGGATACACAATATTTCTTGTTTTTCCATCTGGTGCGTAGACGAATAAATCAGGAGGTTTTCCGACACGTGAGCAAGCCACATAGGGTTGTCCATGTCCGAAGTATGGATTCTCCAAATTTAATCCACACACTTGTAACGATTGTCCTTGTGCTTTGTTAATAGTCATTGCGAAAGCGAGTCGCACCGGGAACTGTAAACGTTGAAATTCGAATGGCATATCTGTCGGGATCATTGGGATACGTGGCAACAGTACGTCTTCGCCTTTAAAATTTTCCAGTCAAAATTGTTGCCCCGATAACATTGTCCATCATTTTCTTGACTGAGAGTCTGGTTCTGTTGCAAAGTCGTGGTGGATTTATATTTCGGAGAAGAATGATGGGTACGCCAATTTTCAATGTAAGAACGTGCGGCGGCATGCCTGGAAAATCAAGCGAATTCAAGAATTCAGTTGGATAGCTGACAACCTCGTCTTGATTCGCCACAGTATCCATGCTGAATGGTGCAGTTGATGGTAATGACATTGATGTTTTTGGCTGCTAATATCGGTTGAACAGGGCAAAAGTTGCTACTTTGCTACTCGGCATCAATGAGCATAATCTACAATCCTTCCCCGTGGGAAAATACATATATGCATATACCAATTTGTATAATAATCGGTCCAGTAGTTTTTGAGTTCATCGATGGCATACAGACAAACATTAATTTTTATATATAAAAGAAGAAGATATAACATAATTGATTAATTTTAATGTCACTCAGCTTATGTTATTTTGTACGTTACGTTTACAGTTCAACTTAAGACTGATTCCCTTGAGCGCATGCACCTCTCCTTGTATACATGTGCTTAACAACTAACGTCCTTTCTAGATGAGGCAAAATGTAGTTTCCGGGAGAGAAGGATAAAGAGTAAGATAAAGATAAAACTGGTTGAATTTTAATCACTATGTGATCGCTAATATACTATATATACACATATATTTTTTATTAAAGTAATTTTTATTTCTAATATAATTTATTACATCTAGGAGTGGGTATTATCATCTTCAACAAAGTCTTTTGCTTGCTCCTTGGTAACACAATCTATGTGACTGACTTTATTTCGAAAACGAACGCCATAGAACTTATGAGCATTCTCTAGAAGTTCTGGCCTAAATGTTGTTGTTATAAACTGAGCTTGGTCACTTAATTCATGTATCATATCTGCGACTGCTTTTCTATGTTGAGCATCGAGCGCCTGAAAATAAAATGTTAGTGGATATAATTAATATAAGGTTAAGGAAATAAATTGTAGTATATAGTTTTATTGGATATTAGGATAAATGGAAACAATTGTTATAAATTGGCAAAGTACTATTAAAAGTATATATTGCATGAATAAAACTTGAATGTAAAGTTTCTTTCAGTGACGAGTGCCTTTCAATTGTACCTGTCTTTAAATAGGTAACAGGACCCCTAGAGATCTTTAAAGAAATGATATTATTATTATGTCATTGAAACGGTTTACAAATGCCTGCCCAGAGTTTAGGCAGTTTGCAGAAGCCATGTTGATGTGTAGTTGGGTTTAGTTAAGACCGGGAGTAGTTGGGCTTAAAATGTCTTCATTACTGGGGAAAGGAGAGATATCGGGCGATTTGACTCCTCCGGGTTTCCTAAGTCGTTCGTTGAAGACGTTCATAAGATAGGCATTCCCGTTGGACTTACTTTCCCCACCACTGGTGTATGTGGTCACGATCGTTTGTTAAAACAGGTGCTTCTGCTAGGAAGTTTAGACGGGTTTCCAGTAGTTGCGTTTGAATTGTTTCAAAAATATTGTTAACTGGTATTAAGTTGTTTTTATGGCTTTGTGATCTTAAACATGTGATTTTTTAAGAGGTATAGGAAAGTTTTTCAAAACGTAAAATTCAGAAAAATGCATGGCATTTTTATTTAAATCGATAGTACAGTCCATATAATTTAAGGGGGGATTCCCATTTCAAACGCCAAAAAATACGAATTTTTATTGGGAAAACTATCAGTTGAATCTTTTGGAAAATTTACAGCCATATTTATTATGCATTATATAAAATCAACGCTCGCGCGCTTTCTCAGTATTAAGGGGGGACCCTCATTTATCGGGTCAAAAAAATCGATTTTTTGGAAATAATTTTAATCTATTCTACAACTATTTAAGAATATACTTTCAAAATTTCAAGTCGATATCTGTATTTTTGAAGGAGTGACAAAATTTTTAACAGGACGCGACGGGTGGCCTGATCGCCTGTATCCAAAACTTTAAACGCGTTTTTCTCGAAACATCATTTTTCGATTTTGTGTACACAATTGAGAACGCTGTATTGAACCAATCAGGCTTTACAATAGCTCATTTTAAAGATAATTAAATTGTTTTCAATGTGACATTAAGTGTTTTTTTTTTAAAAAAAGATTTTCATATTTTTTTGTAATTTTAAAGTCAATTTTTATGCATGAAAAATCACTTTTAACATAAAACTGGGTAAAAAATATCAATTTCGACATTTTTTTTTTAAATCAAAATGTCACATCGAAGGTATTATCCTAAAGTTTAAAAAAAAAATTTGGTTTTTTTATTTCAGAAAAAAATTCAGAGCGCTAGAATGTACACAGATAGAATGAGGTGCCATGGACGAGGTGTATATTTCCATACTTAAAATGTTTTTTTTCTTCTCCGAAAATTTTTGTAGACAGTCAAGACATTTATTAAAGTACTTTATGAATTACAAAACGTTTGAAGTTATTTTACCTGAGAAAAAAATTCCCAAAAATGATGCATTTTTCGACCGTCTAAATGAGGGTCCCCCCTTAAGGAGCGCCCCGAGTTCATTGATCACGCATAACTTCGTCAGTTTAACGAATTTTGTCATGCAATTTTGCACAGAGTTGTTTGAAAGTATAATAAACAAGAATCGATTTTTTTAAGCCGGGGAATGGAAATCCCCCCTTAATGTTTGAAGATTATTTCATGCAAATGTTGACCGCGACTGCGCTTCAAATGATCCATCCGCTTAGTCCAATTTTGGCATACTCTTTCCAATGTTTCGGCCGGAATCTCACATATAAATGCTTTAATGCAGGCTTGTCTGAATAGACATGAGCTTTAACATAGACCCACAAAAAAATAATCTAAAGGCGTTATATCGCACGATCTGGGTGGCCAATTGACAGGTCCCGAACGTGAAATAAAATGTTCACCGAACTCGCCTCTCAGCAAGTCCATTGTTACGTGTGCTGTGTGGCATGTGGCACCGTCTTGCGGAAACCACATGTCATGCAAGTCAAGTTCTTGCATTTTGGGCAAAAAAAAGTTGGATATCATTTCACGGTAGCGCTCACCATTCACAGTTACGTTACGATTCGCAGCATCTTTGAAGAAGTACGGTCCAATGATACCTCCAGCCCATAAACCGCAACAAACTGGGACCTTTTCGGGATACATTGATAGCTCTTCCAATTCTTCTGGCTGATCTTCACTCCAAAATCGACAATTCTGCTTACTTACGTATCCATTGATCCAAAAATGAGCTTCGTCACTGAACACAATTTTTCGATAAAAAAGTGGATCTAAACTTTCTTAACAGAACACGCATTTTTATAATAAAATTCAATAATTTGCAAGCGTTGTTCGTTTGTAAGACGATTCATGGTTAAATTATAGACTAAACTGAAGATGTTTGACAGTGAAACAAAACACGAAACGTGCGTCAGCTATTTAAACCAACTGTTTAAAAACATAATAGCTAAAAAATCACCCGTTATGTATTCTGACCAACAACATTCGAAACCAAACACCATCTGCCATACAACAAAACACTACCACAAAAATAACACAAAGAGTCATTAAATAACTAAAAAATAAATAGTTATTGAATAATATTATCGATAAAAACATATATGTATTCTCTTAAATACTAATTAATTAAGAATGTAACAAAAAATATTTGGGATTTTGCCTATTTTTATGCTGAGAAAAGAAACACATGCCATAGTTGGAATGGCGAACGATCGCTATCGCACTTACGGCGAGCACAAGCTGTTCGTTCGATTTCTAAAAAAAACGAAGGCAGCCTTTTTGCGAACGATCGTTTGTTCGAGCATTTATCGCGATCTGGTACGTGTCTTGATGTTGTTCCACAAATAGAGGGGCCTACAGATTTAAGCAGACCCCGAACGCCATCATTTTTTTATGAGTAGCTTCTTCATGACGCAGAAATACATTCGGAGGTTTGCTATTGCCTGCCGAGGGGCGACCGCTATTAGAAAAAACTCTTTCTTTATTTTGGTGTTTCACGGAGATTCGAACCTACGTTCTTCCCAACGGTAGGCACGTAAACAATCCCAAAATTTTGGGTTTAACCTTCAACAGTTTGCTCTCCTTCTCTGCGCATACAACTGCAATTGCCACTAGAGTCCAAAATCACAACAAGGTCCTTAAATCGTTTGCCGGCAGAATTGTTGATATCGACATTTAAGGCAATCGGCCGGCCGGTTTTAAACTATGCTGCGCCTGTCTAGTCGACTGGAACTAGTGACACGCAGTGGATAAAGTTCCAGACATGCCAAAACAATGCCATTCGGACAACGACGGGCTGCCTCCTGATGCCCCCAATACAACACCTTCACAACGAGGCTTATATTCTACCTGTCAAGGAGCATAACAAACTGCTCAGCAAGCAGTTCCTGTTAGGGTGCTACCGTAGGTTTCACCCTTGCAGTCACCAGCTTGAGCCAGAGCCGCCTCCCAGGCACGTCAGGAGACATCTACTACACTACGCCGACGAGATCCAGGATAAAACAAACAGAGACCAACTGGACCGGACAATGTTTAGACAGACATTAAACGAAATCCACCGGGAGACTGTTACCACCTTCATAAGCTCCCGTCCAGTGAATGCCGTAATCGGAGTCCAAGCGCCACCCATTGCAGATGAAGAGCTCCAGCTTCCCTGTGAGACACGCGTAACACTGGCACAATTACGTTCTGGATATTGCAGCAGGTTAAACTCCTACTTTTTCAGAATTGACTCCGACATACCTAACTTATGTCCGGCATGTGAAGGCACCCCGCAAGACACTAACCACCTTTTCACATACACTTTAGAACCCACTCATCCAACACCCCTCTCCCTCTGGACCCAACCTGTCGAAACAGCATGTTTCCTGCGCCTACCTGTAGATGAGCCTGACGAAGACGACCGGTGATATACTCTACACTGACGGGGCTTCTCTTACTGCTACAACAACAACAACAGCTACGGCGGCCGCCCTTTTCTTACGTAAAAGAAATATTAACAGAAATTAATACATGAATTTATATAGTAACGAATTGTAAGAGTTTTTAACAAAAATATTAAAAACCAAAAATAGTATTATATATTGCAGTCGTAGCTTATTCGATACAGTTTAAATAGTCAAGGCGGCCTCTGGAAAAGTTTCCATGGGGGTTTCTGGTAAGGCTGCCAAGGTGACCCCTGGCAATGATCCCCTGGTGACCACTGTGAAGGTCACTAAAAAGAAAAAATCACCCGGTGCCCTGCTCAAGGCGCGTTACCTAAGGGCGAAATTCATCCTGGCAAAGATTGTCAAGAATGAACAGGCCGGTAAAGCGCACTAGCGGGACATAGAGGATCGTGCTAAGTGCGAGGCCGCGACCGCATCTAAGATTAACCAGCCACAACAACAACCACATCAACAGCCTAAATCGGCACAGAGCCCGTCTAAGCGTAACCGTTCACAGGATGTGAGCAGACGCGAAGCCAAGAAGAGCAAATACTCCTCAGCCCAGTGTGTTGAGGGCCCTTCAACCAGTGCGGCAGCTGCGGCCGGCTTACAGTGAGGTGGCCAGGGATCTTCTCCAAGTTGCACTCGTGGTCGCTAAAACCAATAGTGGAAGGGAAGTGTTGCCGCTTTGGGATGCTATTGAGGGACGGATTTCTAGGATAGTCGTCAGACACCTCATAGCCCATAAAGGACCAGCACCTCTCTTCGACTCGGGTGAAATCTGTCGGGGTTGTCGGGTGATAAAATATGCCAATCAGTTCTCAAAGGAGTTTCTGGAGGAGCCTCGCTAAGGTTAACAACGCCTGGGAAGGGCTTTCGCTAAAGCTCAGTGCTTCTGCTTGGTGTCTGCCTACCTGGCCCATGACAGATCAGCGCCTCCAGAGAAGATGCAGCATTTGGCGGATACTTTCCTGCCCAAGAAAGAGAGCATCCTGATCGGCTGCGACGCGAATGCCAGACACACCGTTTGGGGCAGCAGCGAGATCAACGAACGAGGTGAGTCTTTTTTTAATTTTATAATTAGAATTTACTCATTAGGAACAAGGGCAATATCCCAACTTTTGTTTTATCGGCATCGGAAACACCAAGAGGCTGGGAGGAAGTTCGATTTTTAGAAAGAGACTATTGAGAGACTTTCTCGGCAAATGTTCGGCTCTGGCGGCTAGGCGCTTGAAATTCCTTAGTATGCCCTTTGGAGCTGGCCTGAGGAAATTCTCCAGCCTAGAACCCTTTTCTCTCCTCCACTTTATCAACAGCACTAGAAGGCTGTAGATGGTTTCTCTTCCCTAAATTTTTCGGTCCACATTATGACGGCTCGTAAGTGCTACTTATTTGTGTATTTTTGTGCCATAAAAAACTCCCCATAAACCATCTGCAAATTGAAAGTGGTATAAAACTATAAAACCTTTAAGTCGCATACCACAAATTAGAGGAGAAGCTGAACACTCAACAAAAAATGTATACCCAACAGAAAGTTGTGTTTTATATGTAAGTAGTATGTGTTATAAAAATTTTATATAATATTTGTAAGTTACCTGGTCAATTTCATCGAACAAATAAAACGGAGCTGGATCACATTTTTGAATTGCGAAAATTAATGCCAGCGCAACCAACGATTTCTGACCACCAGATAATTGATTCATTTCACGCATTTCCGCATCCACTCCTGTGAAGGACACACGAATACCAATGCCAGTAAATGCATCAGAATTAGCCACCTCTTTATCATCTTTTTCATCCTCATTGTCCTTTGTTTTAAGTATTAAATAACCTGCACCTTGTGGTACTAGTTTTTTAAATACTTTGGTGAAATTTTGTGCGACTTGCTTGAAAGTAAATTGAATGGCCTCCACTTTCTGCATTTCAAGAGTTCTCATTAGTTCCCGAATCTTTTGATCTCCAACATCTAGTTCATCTTTTCGTTTATACAGTTTTTCTTTTTGTTCAGAAAAACTGAGAAATTGATCTAAAGCCTTTTTATTTACATGGTTATATTTTTTCAGATGTTGATTCGCCTTTTCAAGCTCCTTAAAAAGCGATTTTAATGACATTTTACTATAAACACCATCAACTTGTGGTAGAGCACCTAAACTGGCTATTTTTTCGGCGCATTCGTCTAATTTCTGATTTAGTAAAATTTCCTTCGATGTCCATTTCTCCATTTTTTTGGAATCTTCATTAATTTTTTCTTCCGCTTCTTTCTCCTTTCGCATCCAATTCTCGAGCTCATGCTGTAGAGTCTTCTGAAGATGAACTGCTTGTTGAACCCTAATAAATTTTCATAAAACAATTAAAAATTTAATTTTTTTCAATAAAATATTTTATGCATTTACCCATAAAAACAATAATATGGCTAGCACGATAGTCGAACATAAAATAGAGTAAATATCTACAGTTGTGAAAAAGTTTAAGTTTCTACATTTCAGAGCTGAAAGCTTTGCATTTTCCATCTTTAGCTTCATAATTACAGTAATGTATTCATAACAAAGCAAATCAAATATGTACGGGCTTTCGAATACCATTACATGTGTGAAGAAGGCCTCGTTAAGTAACCAGTTTATTCCATCTTAAATAATAAGCACATAGCTTTGCATACAAGTTTCGTTGAGATTTCTCCATTCTTTTTGTGTTATATAGATAGTTGTTGCTGTCTAGTTTCGATCATTTCTAGATGAGTTGCCGTTACACTAAGAAAGCAAAGTGGTCACCACGTTTGTTACAAGTGGTTTACAGTGACAAACCCATTTTTTAAAGAGTTACCGGTTCCAAGCAAATTTTTCAATAACTATATTATATAAAAAACACATTTCCAAAAATTTTTAGCGGTTTTTCTTCCTCGGTTACTGCTTTGTACTGTTAAATTATTGTTACGTGGAACCTAGCTTTGGTGGAATTCAAAAAAATTAAAAACAAATAATAATATGTATTAGCAATTATTTTGTTTAAACCAATCTAAGTTAAAAAGAAATTTCTTTTTTCACACATTTACGGTCTAAAGAAAATTGTTTTTAGTCTACTACATACTTAGAGTCATCAAATAAAACATTTTAGCATCAAACGATTTAATGAAAAAAATGTGAACCTTAAAATATTGTTACGAATAAAACACACAAATTAATGGCAACACTCTTGCTTTACTTTATTTCCAATACTTAAGATCTACACGTTCAGCTTAAGACTGAATCACTCTATTACTTTTCGCTTACAAGTTCTATTTCCAACTAAATACTTTTAAATGTACACGTTACCCTTAACTTCTGCTTATTGCTCTTGATTCCAACTATCCCTGAAGACCTATCGACTTACTTACACTCTATAGCACGAGGTCGCCGAGATAAAGCGTCAGCATTTCCATGTTGTTCCTCTTTTCGATGCTTGATCTCAAAGTCGCAATTTTGCAGTCTTTCGATCCACCGTGCAATTTGTTCTTCCCGATGTTTGAACAGTTTGAATCGTTGATCGTACAGGTATTTGTGGAAATGTTTTACGAACTCAACCACAGCTAACAGTTCTCGTCGGGTCACGCAGTAACTTATCTCCGGTTTTCCGAGAACTGCTATAGTATGGGGCCACTTTTTCTTGCCCATTGATGATTTGTGACAGTACTCCACCTATTCCGTATCCTCTAGCATCTGTATCAATAACGAACTTTTCACCCGCGACCGGATACGCAAACATAGGTGCAGTACAAATAAACTCTTTCAATTGCAGAAACGCTTCCTCCTGTTTCTTGTGCCACACAAA
The DNA here is from genome assembly GCA_037575425.1 of Anastrepha fraterculus. Taxonomy (NCBI): domain Eukaryota; kingdom Metazoa; phylum Arthropoda; class Insecta; order Diptera; family Tephritidae; genus Anastrepha; species Anastrepha fraterculus. The sequence continues at coordinate 20,872 of JAYXIM010054975.1, forward strand.
CGCGCAATTCTTCTTAGTGAGATAGTGGAACTCCGAAAAACATTGGCGAACCCTGGAACAAAGCGACGGTAATGCGTGCATAGTCCTAGGAAACTTTGCACTTCGTACACATTTCTCGGTCGTGGGTCTTGATACCCTCGGTTGTCACCTTATATCCAAGATACGTGGCTTCTGTCTTGAACAAAGCACACCTCTTCGGATTCAATCATAATCCCGTGGAGGAGATGCGCTGAAGGACTTCTTCCAAATTTTTCAAAATTTCAGATGGTTGCTAAAATTTTTATTCATGATGATAATGTCATCCAGTTACATAAAACACGGTTTCCAGTGGAGTATCGATAATGTCATCTATTCATGATAATGGGTAGCTGTCCTATTTCGTGACTGCATTCAGCTTTCTATAATCTACATAAAATCGGGTGCTTCCATTATTCTTCTTAACCAGCCGTTGAGCTCCACAGACTTATTGATGGCTCAATAACTCCACTTTACTGCATATCCTGGATTATCTGATTTGCTTCTTCGCGTGGAACTTTGCGAATTCTGTTCCTATTCGTTGAATAGGTAGCCATATTTCTCCAGAAATTTCTTAGCTTTCGTCCTCTCTAACCCTCTTACTTCTTGCTACCAAACCCTTATGAAATTGTAGGTTTTTCTTTCTGCTTCCTGGAACTCTTCCCATTCCTGTTGTGGTCCATCGCAGTTTACTATAGCTTCTACAGCCTGACATTTTCCAATTGCAGCTCCTTTATCAAAAAAATAACTGGCGACTTGAAATCATTTCGAACCCTTACTGGAACCGTCTTGTTTTTTTTCCGTCTTCACTAGTATCCTTCAGACGATTATGTTTGCCGTCTCCTTAGCAGCTTCTATGACCCACACTTCGTCTGTTACACAGCCTACTTTCACATTGGCGGAGTCGGGTGACGGTGACTTTGGGTTACCTTACTGGCCTGTGCACTTGACTCATATCCGGCGCTCGGCGGTACCTCCATATTCTGACACAATAGAACCCTTTTATCCAAATCCAACGTAAATCCGTGCAGCAACATGAAATCTACGCCAATTATTACTTCATCCGTGATTTCAGCAAGTAAAAATGTGTGAACCACTAACAAAGCTCCAATAACGACTTCGCAAACTATATTTCCGGAAATGGTAGCTCTCTCCCCTATAGATGTCTGTAGCTTGTATCCAACCAGTGATTACACTTTGTCATTTACCAAATCTGACCGGATGCTCGAGTTCGTTGCACCGGTGTCAAGAGTAATTACCTGGTAACGACCATTTACAGCTCCCCTTATCGTCAAGTTGTTGCTTTTCCGACCAATTTTCGAGACGGAGGCTGCGGGCATTAAGTTGTAAGAACCATTTCTCGCCTATTAGAGCTGGTTCGTTTTAATTTAACGCCTGTTGTGCATCGGGAGCGCTATTGTCAGTGTCAGCACCTCGTTTTCTTCCTCCTGGATTCGTCTTCGGTTGGCTGCGTGGTATACTACAATTCCTCCATCAACGTAAGCTCTTCAACATCAACCCGATGGACTTTGTGCACTGGCTTGCTCATGATAACTGCTGTTTCCTGTGACAGCGCAAATTACACTGTTTCAGCAAACGCCCCCTTGGTTATTGAATATGCGGCCAGTTTTCTGTCCGGATCTCGTACCCCTCTTATGAATGCCTGCACTTTATCTTCTCTTCGAAGTCTACTGTTTCTTTCGCATTCACTAATGTGCCAACCGCTCAATTACTGTCGTGTATTCTTGCAAGCTCTTATTTGCCTTCTGATAGCGGTTCGTCAATTCCATCTGGAACATTTTTTGCCTGTGGTCACTTCCGAAATGTCTCTCCATTGCTGCCATCAGACTTCCATAATTGTCCCGATCGGCTTCTGGAACTGTCTGCAGTACTCCGGAGGCTCCTCCACGCTGTTCCAATCATTCATTAAATCATAATCGAAAAACTCAATGAAATGCAGAGGCTTTTCCATATGACGTTTGTGGATTTCCAAAAAGCATTCGTTTATGTTAAACACTAAAGCATATTCAGAGCACTTTAACGAAAAGATATACCGGAATTCTAAAATCTGATAAAAGCACAATACTTCAGCTTTAAGTGTAAAGTTATGTCAAATAATGTCATTGAGCTCCCCTACCATATACCATTTAAATGACAAATGACAAGCAACCAGCCTCAATCAAAGTCGAGTAATTTACGCGAATACTCTTTAAAATACGGATTGAAGGTCAATATTACGAAAATCAAATCCTTGAATATTAATGCTATTATCATTTTGGCCAACAGATCGACGAGTTTCAGGAGTTTACATATCTTGGTAGCTAAATTACTGCAGATGGTGGCATCCTTGGCGATATATTAGCTAGATAAAATAAAACATACATAATACGCTCTGGGTGGACAGAAATCTGGATAGTGAACATTGATTTACACACACGATGTTCAGACCGCATACAAAATATTGAAATCCGTAAAAGGAAATGGGCCTGGATCCGACATATTTTTAGAAAACCAGCGATGACCTTAGCGTTGAAGCCAAAGGATCCTGGCGACGTAACCTTCACGAGATATTATCTACCAACAATCTCACCTGGGCGCAAGATAAAAAAAACAACCAATTATAGAAGGAAGTGGGAATCATTGCCTTTGGCACTATTCGCCTCATAATCGGCGCTTAAGCAAACAAACGGAACGAACGGAAGATTTGAGTTTATATTGGCGTGTGCGCTGCAGCGATGGTGGTATAAAATGTCTAATTAAAGGACTAAATTACTCTGAGAATATGCATATCGAAAAAATAGTTTATGAAGTAAAAAAAATAATTAAATTAAATACCTTTTCTCAATGTCCTCCAAGTCCAGATTCACTTTTTTTATCCTTTTTTCTGTAGATATTAGGTCATTCTTACAATTTATAAGTTTACGTTTTCGATCTTCGACAGATATTTCTTGAAGTGCTGTAATCAATTCATCTCGTCTTCGAAAAAGATTATTGGTTAAGAGATTGTCAAGTTTATTTTTTACAACTTCTAATTGCATTCTCTGCGTGAATGCTTCTTTATTCTCTTGATTCAGTTTTCTTATGTCTTCATTAAGTTGATCAATTTCTCGTTGGTCCTGTACCGACAAACTAGATAACAATTCTTGATTAAGCTCAGCTTCCAATCCCGCTTTCGTACTATTCATTGCTTCTAAACTCGATTTGCATTGACTAGCAGACCTTTCTCTCGTTGATCTATATTTCTCAATTCTTAATAGTTCTTCTTTCATCAAACGGATTTCCCCTTGTAGTTTTTCAAAAATATCTTTGGTTTTTCCTTGTTTTGTTTCTGTTTTCTGCATTTCTGAAACAACTGAATTAATACTATTCTCAGTTTGTTTTATTTCATTTCGTAGCTTGCCAAGCTCTTTTTCAAAATCGCGTATTTGTTGGTTGTATTCGGTACGTTTCTTTTGTATTTCAAGACGTGATCTAGACGTATTGAAATAGCCACCTGTTAAGGACCCTTTAGATGATACTTGATCCCCATCTAAAGTGACACAATCTAATCCAGTACTTTTGGCCAACTCAGTCGCTCTTTCTAAATTTCTACATATTAAAGTTTTTCCAAATATATATCTTAATGCTTTATCATGCTGTTCATCATATTTGAGTTTTGAGAGCATTGGAATAGAATCTGGATCATCAGGATAATCATGTATTTTTACCTGTAAACGATTTAGGGGCATGAATGTTACCTCTCCCGGCAGTTTAAGTTTATTCATTTCTTTTAAAATTTGTGTCCCGACCTTATCAGATTCAACAATGTGATGGAATAACCTATTTCCAGCCGTAACTTCTACTGCTGTATATATTGTCTTATCGCAACTAAAGTTTTCAATCACTGGGCCGTAATAGGATTTGGCTATTTCAGCAAAAGGACTTCCCCGTTCAAAAAAATTGTCCAAAACTTTGCGAACAGAATCTCGGCCGTTTAATATAGGCTTTCCAGCCATACTTCTAAGTGCCTGATCTGTTTTAGAAAGCTCTTCTTTGTGGGTTTGTAGCTGTTGTGTCATTTGAGTTTCTTTCCGCCACAATTCATTTCTCATTGCTTGAAACTGGTCTTTTGTTTTCTTCAATTCGTAATATTTTTTGTTGTGCTCATCAATTTGAAGCCTAAGTTGCTCCAGCTCATTGGAATGCTCTTCAATTTTTCGGTTAAGATCGGCTTCAGCATTACTATCTTTTTTCAAGTCTTCAACTAATTTTGTGTTATGATTTATTTTGTCTCTTATTTGTTTACTTAGTGATTTTAATTCATTTAAAATCCATTTGTCTCTTTCCTCTCTTGACGAGAACTGCGACCCTCGACCTTGCTTCGCATACAACTCGTTTCTTTTCTGCTCCTTTAAGGCAAGCTCGCGAGAACACTCTTCTTCCTTACGCTTCATAGCTTCATATTTAGGTTTAACATCATCCAACTCTCTTTCTTTTTCAGCAATGGTTATTTTTAATTTTTTTAATTCAAGATCTGCTCTTTCCTTTGATTTATTGTCACCTTGAACCTCATCATTCAGATCAATTATTATAAGGTCAAGCTTTGTTTTTTCACGCAGAAGTTGTTGCTGTTCAGTCAACAATACTGACCGTTCTTCCTTCGTTGATATTACATCTTTTTTAGCATCTTTCAGGCGTTTTTGGATGTCCTTTATGTTTTCTTGAGCCTTCTGGATTTCTATATTATAAATCTTTTTCTTATCGACAGACGATTTCTTTTGTTCATTTAAGTCATCGAGCGCCTTTTTGGTCTCTTTTAATTCAGTTTCGTGTATTATATACTCTAGCATCCGTCTTGCCTTATCCCATTTTTGGTATTCCTTCAACTCCTCTTTTTCCTCTTCTAAAGTTTTTAAGCGATCCTCTATAGTTCTCAAATACTCAGATATTTTTTCGAGCTTTCCTTCGGTTTCACGCAAAATATTGAGTGACTCTTCTTTTCTTTCATCATAAACTCGCGTGCCAGCTACTTCCCGCAATAATTTTAATCTATATGAATCTGCGGCTGTAGCCATTTGATTGATCTTGCCTTGCTTAACGATGTAGTAAGGATTGGAGTTTGAAAATCCAGCAGATTCGAGCAAGTTCACAACTTCAGTTCTTGGAACTACTTTTTTATTAAGAAAATATTGATCTTTCTTAGAACCAATAACTCTCCGTAGATATATCTCTTCTTTGTCTATCTATAATAAATATTTAAAACAGTTCATACACTTGGTTTAATAAAAATATAAAACTTAAAATAATTGGTTTTTATACCGAACATTAAGTGAAGGACTTATTTTCCATAAAGAATTATCAATATTTTTGTATAAAGTATCAACCATTTGATAGATCAAAAAACCTCTTACACAAGGGCAAGTATTATGTTGGTTTGGGGAATAAGTTCATAGCTTTTTGCTCTACAAAACTATATTAATTGATTTTTTGAGTTATTTATTTTTTTATAGTTTTGCTTAGAAATGGAATATTCAGGAGGCAAAAATCAACATATTCGACACTTGCTCTTCTTTGCTTTTCATTGAGGTCCAAAAGCTACAGACGCAGAATTTGCGACGTGTATGGAGAATGTGTCATACGCGAATTTACAGCACGGAAATTGTTTGCGAAGTTAACAACTTTGATATCGATGACACGTCTCGCAGCGAAGCTCTACATTACCCAGCTGCACCGCGTGTACACGATTTGCTCGGAGACTCATCTTAATTAAGTCATACTGAGCGTGGGTACAAGTATTAATATGGACGAAAGACAAACAAAAGCAGCAAATTATTTTTGGGCCAGTTTTTAGGTGCTAGTTTAATTTTGTTCGTCGTCTAAACTCAGCAAACAGTTTTTCAGTAAAATTTAAACGTAGATATTTAGTTAACATAACCAGTCAGGCGGAGTTAACTTGGCGTTTACACCAAGCCCGTTATAGGTCTGAAATTACAATATAATTTTTTTAACGTTAGTTTTGTTTAATCATCTAATTATTAAAAAAAAAATAGATTTTATTCGACATGGTCACCATTTGCTTTTACACAAGCTTGAAACGATAAGGCCATTCAGCTATTGCAGCACGGACGGTTTTCATGGATATTGACGTCGCTGATCGAACCAAAGATTGTTTGAGACTCTCCAAAATTCTGAGAGGTCTTCGACAGACCATGCTCTCCAATTCTGACTACAAAATGTAATCCAATGGATTCAGATCTGAACTTCTAGACGCCTATTCTTCTGCGGTTATGAACCAAGGAATACTGTTTTTTAGCCTCTGCTGGGTGGTTTTTGTCTTATGGGTTGGAGCGGAATCTTGCTGGAAGATCCAACGCTCTCCATTGAAGGGTGTACTGCTTAACTGCTTCAACCCTCTTAACCATTTTTCCGCAGAAATGAAGAGCTGTAACGTCTTTACAAAACACTCCCCACCAAACCATTACGGAAGCTGGGTGGTGGCCACAGGTAACCCTTGGAATAACATTTTTTGCGTCTTTAGAAGTTTTAGCATAGATTTTGTCATTTTGTTTATTAAAAAATCCTTCAACAGTGAACATTTTCTCATCTGTGAAATGAATATTTTCATGGCCGTTGACCGCGTGCCACCGAACAAGTTGCTTGCATCTGTTAAGTCTAATTTTCTTCAAGCACGTTGCCAAAAGATGATGACCAGTTGAGAGACGGAAGACTTTCATGTGAAGATCATCTCTAATTAGTCTTGACATTGATCTGATCGATACATTCATTTCCCTATGATTTTCTGCTTTCCAAGGGGATTTCCGCGATTTCTTTCTCGATAGGATTTTATGGTTACACTGGTTCGAACCACGCCAAGACGACCACCTCTTGTTCTGTCTGTCCCTTCAGACGTTTGGGAAAAACGATTGATGGTGAGGTAAACAAACATTCTCGAAACATTAAGTTTTTTCAGCAATTCGTAAATCTCACTTGCACGTTTACTACACTTATGTAATGCAATTACTGCAATGTTCCTTCCTTCCTTAGCTCCCCACTCCATTGTTAACAAGCGAAATTTGCCACGAAACTGAGTGAAGAATTTTTCCGCTTCCACGTTCTGTAACTTTCGTTCAAGTGCTTCGATCTTTATGATTTTTTAAATTTATATTTTTAAGATGGTGTATGTACTTTTAGAATATGCCATAAACAAATTTTCGATTTTTTACTCCAACACAAGGTTATAAAAAAAGTAAATGCTGCTAAATAGGCGTCTCCTTTTCGGACTACGCATTGTACAATTTGTGAAAAATTGAGAAAGCGTACGTTGTTTTTACAAAATGAGTTCCACGTATGAAAAATGATTTAAAGAAGAGTTCCTATGTACACAGCCAAAAGGAAACAAATTTCTCGTACATCTACAGAAAAATGTTTGAAGAAGTCATAAATAGGCTGCATCGATATACCGAAGTTAAAAACGTTACGACTTCTCCAGACAGGGCAAAAAAAAAATTACCTCTCCACAGCAAGATCAGAAGATTATTGCGTGAAAGCTGAATCAATTTTAAGGAAAAGTGGTGTTAATGTAGCCATAAAGAAATATACACGATTCGAGGACATTTGTGTGCAGAAGTTTACGTTCAGAATAGAATATGGTATATACATACATATTTATAGCGGTCACACAATTTATTCGTACACCCTGCGTAGTACTTAAAAATTTTTTTAGCTTAGCGCAAAATGTTTGCTGTGACAATATATATTTTTTTGGTCACTGCAAGAATGTTACATTCCTAATGAATTGCCGCAAACAAAACTCCCGTTATTTCAACTCACACTGAATGGTTTCAAGGAAAGCAGACAGATGTAGCAAAATGCTGCAAAACATTAATTTGTACACTTTCAGCTCATGATATTGTTGTAAAAATCGTTCGTATTTTTCTAATATTGCTGAAAACGAAAAAAAAAATTGTTTTTTTTTTTTAGTTTTCTCGCCGATTCAATTTGAGTTGCGCGTAATATCTTGATTGAAAGTGACAAAATGGGACGAAGTGTGGATTTACCATTAGAAATGCGTAAAATTTTAATTAATTGTAATTGGTATCTGCGCGAAATCGCCAAAACAATTGACAAATCGCATTCTACGGTGCAAAGTGTTATTGCTAATTACGTTAATACTGGTAAATTGGAAGCTAATCACCACCAAGCCGGAAGGCGAAAATTATTGACTTCACGTGAGGAACGCAACATAGTAGCATCAGTCGCTCAAAACCCAAAAATAATTATCCCGATACTATGCTGAAATATTCAAGAGTCTCTGCATAAAAAAGTAAGCCCACAAGCAGTCCGTAATTGTCTGCATAACGCTGGTTATCATAGCAGAATGGCACGCCGCTAACCCTAAATTTCAGATATTAACAAAAAGCAGAGATTGGAGTTCGCCAAGTGCTATATAAATGAGCCAGATTCTTTTTGGGAAAACGTCATATTCAGTGATGAGTCGAAATTTAATATTTTCGGATCAGATGACCCTCCAAAAGTTTGACGAAATGAAAATACAGAACTGAATGGAAAACATCTTAATCCTATCGTCAAGTATGAGGAGGAAATGTAATGGTTTGTGCATAGCTGCATCTGGGGTAAGAAAAATGTTTTTTATTGATGATAAAATGGACAAACATTTGTATTTTATTTCTGATGTTGGAGGCATATACATATCGCTCATTTGCTGCAACGTCGTCATAACTCAAAAATCGAAAAATTTGAGTTAACATCACTAATATATCGGAAATAATATGTTTGATCAACTGACAAAGTGTTATATCCGAAGTTTTAACATTTCACGCAGCATCGCGATAGATGCCTTTCGCTCTAATTACATATCCTATTGCGTCGTATTTGCAACAACGTATTATCTCAGTTGTGCGTCGGCTTTTGTGTGGTTAACATCGTGAAGTTCTCTAGAAAAGTGTCATATTTCGTTTTGTGACAATATTAATAAAAGGTAAGTTCACTTTTATATCTCTTTCCCTATCGTGTATATTGCTTTATTTTAAGATATGACGTTGTGCATGTAAAAATTTGAGTGAATTCCTGTAGTGTTTTTGAGTGTTATGACATTTTTGCAGAAAATAATAATTTTTATTTCAGTACTATTTTGTCTTGAAACACTATTACAAATAAGATTTATTAATGAAGCAATAGTGTATTAAAGAACTATTCACTGTTATGACATTCTTGCACTAAATATATTTTAAGTATCAATTATTTGCTATGAATCATTTCCATTTATGTCAGTATTGTTGTCATTTCCAGTCAAAAAATAATGGAAATTAATTCTCGATCCGCCAAAATGGTGGGAATGGCCTTAACCTTTAACTGGTGACGTAGGGCCTGAGAGGCCGCGTGAAGGAAGCATAAC
>JAYXIM010054976.1:0-38093 GCA_037575425.1 Anastrepha fraterculus
GTAACGTCACAATTTTAATTATGTCAGACCATAAAACCTATTTTTGCAGCAACAACGTCATAAGAAAAACTCGGAGTACTTTTGAGCCTACAGAAAAAAGTCCATTATACATTTCAACCTTTAATTTACATATACGTCTTAACCAGATGCTATTTCAGCAAAATTGACCATAATCTTCTTTTCATATACAATTTTAATATATATAAAACAATTTAAAAACTGAAAAATGCGTCTCCTGTAAAATCACAATTTTTGAGTTATGACGACGTTGCAGCAAATGAGCGATATATGTATTTTACCACGGAGAAGGTTTGTAGAATATGCTCCTTGATGCCACTCGCAACCAGGTGGCGTTGCAGAGTAGCAACTTTTGCCTCGTTCAACTGATTTCTTCGTAATAAACAGAATCAATAAAATGGTTTAGAACGAATTGAATATTTGTGTACTGATTTGTCTTTAAAGTTTGTTTTCTTAAATTTATTTTAGTTGTTGGCGTAGCAACGCGCGCCGGGTCCAGCTAGTATTGTATTAATATTATTACGAATATATGTATTAACTATTAACTAATTTTTGTTTTAGTCCCCATTTATTTTATACATCTTTTATTTGATTGACCTTCTGCTTTATGTGGTGATTCCAATTTAGTTTGGAGTCCAAGTGAATTCCCAGGTATTTAGTAGTTGGTTCTATTGTAATTGCTTTGGCATTTATTTTAATTGGAACTGCAGTAAATTTTGTTTTGTTAGTAAATATAACCTGTACGGTTTTGCCTTCATATTTTTTTATCAAACCATTCCTTAACTGCGTTTGTGTATCGCTGCAGTTTTTCAGTAGCGATAATTAAGCTTTTGTCTGATGCTAATAGTATTGTATCGCCTGCGAACGTAGACATTGAAGAATTGGTTTCGTCAGGAGGTGGTATGTCTGCGGTGAATAAAACATGTAGTAGAGGTCCTAGAACGCTTCCTTGCGGAACTCCAGCAGTTATTTGAGGAATATCTGAACATGGATTGTCATATTAAATATAGGACCTTCGGTCGGTTAGGTAGCTTTTTATGATGAGATAGTAGTCAAAAGGTAGCATTCTTTTTATTTTTTTGGAGTAAGCCTTGTGCCTCACTTTGTCAAGCAGTAATTTTTCAGCAATTTTAAATATTGTCGGTAATAAGCTTATTGGTCTATATGATGACACGGTAGTTGGATCTTTACCCGGTTTTGGCAATGCAATAATCTCTGGCACTTTCCAGAGTTTCTGAAAATATTGTAAGCGAAACATTGTATTAAAAACGTTTCGCAAATACATATATGTCTTGGTTGGTAGCTCCGCTAATGCTTTTCCTGTTATCATGTCATATCCGGGTGCTTTTTTATGTTTTATTCCTTTTTTTGATGCAAGCTATTATTTAGGGTGTATTCGTCATTTTCTCTTTTATTTCTTTTCTTCGTCATTTGGTAGAACTTTTTCGAAGTAATTTGCCAATGTTTTCGCTTTTCCCTCTTTTGTAACAGCCCATGAATTGTCGTCTTTTTTTAATGATGGTTGATGTTTTATTTGAGTTTTTAATTTTTTAGTACATTTCCATAAAGAGTAGTTTGTATCTTGATTGGGAGTCAGATTCTTCAAATAGTTTTCGATTTCTTTGTTATTTCTCTTGTTTAAGGTATCTCTTAGATTTTTATAGCTAAGTTTAGTTTTCTTTTGTCGTCAGGTGATCTTGTTTTTTGCCATCTTTTTCTTAACTTTCTTTTTCCTATAATTTGCTTCTTAATAGTAATGTCAGTTGCACTTTTAATATCACATTTGATATAAGTTGATCGTCAATATAGTGGCGGAATTTTTTCCAGTTGGTTCTGTCATTAAGGGGGGGCGGGTAACGTTTTTAAATTTTTTCTTTTGCATTTTTTTTTTATTTGATTTTTTAAATGAAGAACCTTTCAAGAATATTGTGTGAAAATTTTAGATGAATCGGAGCAAAACTTACAAAGATACAGCCATGTAAGTGTTGCTACCTACCTGGATCAACCGCGCGCCATTTGTACTTTAAAGCGTTTTTCCCACAACTTACGTTTTCAAAGTCGGTGCCCCTCATAACTTTGAAACTACTGCACCGATCCTTTTGAAATTTTGAACACTTTTTCTGTAGATGTTTTACAAGGTAACGCCGAAGAGTTTTTTTCGAATTTGTTGATACTTTTGTTTTTACGGTAACTAATTTACCGATTTTTTACGCGAAAATCGTGTTTTTGACTTTAACGTGTTCCCAAAAATCGAAAAATTTTTAATTTCAAAAAACCCTCTCGGCGTTACCCGTAGAAAACGATTATCTAACGAAATAACTTTGGTTTTTTGATTTCAGATGATTTAACACCGAGTTATGAGGGGCACCGCAAAACTTCTTTTTTTGAGATGCGTCCGAATAATTTCTGCCATTGCCGTATTTTTAAATATTTTTCCATGAAAATTTCACAAAATATACTTCAAATGCTATAGTTTTATGTAGTAAAAGATTTGACGAATAAATTTTAACTGTGTCATCAAAAAAAAAATCATAAAAATGTGCCTTTTTCCCATGAATTAACGTTACCCCCCCCCTTAAGTATGCGAAAAGATGTGTCTATAGATTTAATATAACTTACATATTCATAGCACGACTCAATTGTCAATTGGTTATGGCTTATGTTTTTGGCAGAAATTGATCAAGTCTGAAATTTTTCTTTACGTCAATTGGCCAATAGGTAGGTTCTCCGGCACTTATAAATCTGCAATTGTTTTTGTTAATTGCGTTAATAAGAATCGAGATCTCCAGCTGCAATAAATCTATTCTTAAGCATCTTTATGTATTTGTCATATTGAACCGAGTTTATTATGTGTCTAGGTGAACAATAAATGTAGGAGATAGATACTGGTCCGTTTTTGTCATAGATTTCTACTGTCGTGGATTGAAGATAAGGCGTCGAATATTGGAGTTGTTAGTTGTGCGTTATGCTTGATGTAATAATTATAGCAGCCCCTCCGTGGGCTCTTCCATCAGGATGGTTTGTCACATACACTTTGTACTTGGGAAATTTCAGAAGACTTTTGTCAGTGAAGTGTGTTACTGCATCCAATACTATGTCAATGTCTTTGTCAACAAAAAATTTTTTTAGTTCTAAATAGTTCTGTGTTAGTCCATTTGCATTCCAAATTAGAGTTTTATCACTTTTGTCCATTCATATTCGTTAAAAGCATTGTAATTATATTCATCATATTTGTCATTTGGTTGACTAGGGATTTTACCATGTCTTTAAGCTCTTCAATATCATTGTTTTTTCAGATTTGTTAATCAGTTCCTGGTCTGCTTTATGTTCCCTTGAAGAAGATGCAACATCAGCATAGCTTACTCCGGGAATTATATTTGTTACGGCTGTTGTTATTGGTGTATTATTTTTATGCTTGTTTAATGTTGGTTCTTTATTACGCAGATATGGAAATCTTTGGATTTTAAGTGCTTTATAAATTTCGCATCCTTTGTAGTTGGCGGCATTTAATTTTCTTTGTTTGGTTTTTGCATTCCATTGAAAGATATCTACCAGCACATTTCACGTATACTGGATCCCTCGTACAATAATTTTTTGTGTGCCCATATTTCTGGCATTTCGTGCACTGTGAAATGGTGCGCTTATGGTGAGGTGCTTCAAAAATGACTATGCAGTTCATTAGCTTGTTTATATAGTAAATGTCTTTGTTGTTATCACTTGCTTGTAGTTCGATGAAAAATAATGGTAGTTGTTGATCTTTGTATTATATTAGTAATGTTAAGTACTTTGTGGCCTTTTTCGTTTAGTTCTTTTTTAATTTCTTCTTGGTCTGTAGAGTGTTGCATATTTCGTAAGACTACTTTAAATCCTCTTTCACTTTTTGGCCTAAATGTATACAGTTTCGTTCCTTTTTCTTTTAGCATGTGGCGCATCTGCATTATTTGCTAAAATTTTTAGAGTGAAGCTGTTATTTGCTACTTCATTTAAAGCACTATTTAATGTTTTTATGCATTCTACACCTTGAACATATGTATATTGACGGTCGCTTATTATTTTTTTCTTTTTCGTCTTTATTTGCATTTTGTGACAGTGAATCTTTGCCCACTGTTTGCAGTTTGAGCAAATTCTTCTTCATCATCCATATCTAAGGCTGCAAATTTGTTTGCAGAAGAAGTCAGTCAGTAATCATATTTATTTTTTATTTATTTTACAAGCTACTTTGCTTGGTTTGAGTTTTTCTTTTTTTTATTTAAATATTTGTTGGCTTATCGAGTTTCACTTGATAAAGCACTTTGCACTTTCTATGCAGTTTGCTATGAGTTAACAATGGTGCACTTTGAGTTTGTTGAAAACTTTTATTAACACGGATCGACAGTAAAAAACGTCCGATACGCACAGTTTAAGAGTTCATAAACTAATGGCAATAGTTTGCTTGCTTCATTGAATTTCTATGCCTAATGAATTTAGGCACCTGTTCAACTTAGCTCTAATTACCTTGTGCGCATGCACGTCTGCTTATATATAATACATGCTAGGTTATTAAATAATAATATTGAAGTTCGACAAGAGAGGGTGTCGCTACTAGCCTAAATTTCTTTTTCCTATGTCGGTATACTCTTCATATAAACGTACATTTGTGAAGTTTCCTTTCAATCTGTTACTTCATTTTTTGTTTATAAGCCATTTAGTATCGACGTGTCACAGTATTTCCTACAATGGAAAAACTCAATTCAAGCAGTGATTACATTTTTATTTTTGGAAGGAAATTTATGCTCGAATGAAAGTGTATAATGACTTTTTGCCATCAGTAGTACAGTAGGAAAATGGGTTGTTGAATTTAAACGTGGTCGTACAAGCTTTGAAGGCGATCCACGTCAAGAACGTCCAAAAACAGCAACAACAACAGAAATCGTAGAAAATATACCGGATATCGTATTGGAAACTCGTCGAGTGACTAAAAGAGATTTAGTGGAAGCCCTAGGCATCTAATTGGGCAGAATAAGCTACATTTTGTCTGAAGTATTGGGTTTCAAAAAGCTGTGTGCACAATGGGTGCCGCGTTCGCTAATAATGAAACAAAAGAATATTCGAAAGCGAATTTCTCAACAACATTTAGAGAGCTTTCGTAGGGATAAAGAGATGAGACCGTGATCCTAAATCAAAACAAGGGGCTAAAGAGTGGTATGAACCTGGTTCTTCGGCTCCATAAACCGGCCAGGAAGGTGTTTGCAACAGTTTTTTGGGATACGAATGGAATTTGGTTTTTGGATTACGTACAAACTGGTTAAACGAAAAATTCTGAATATTATAATAACCTTTTAGACCAGCTGAAGGAAAAAAATCGTAAAAAAAGACCCAGTTGGCAAAAGAAAAAAAAAATTTTTATCAGGACAATGCACCGTGTCACAAGAAAATTTTGACAATGACTGAAATCCATTAATTAGAGTTCGAATTGTTGAAGCATCCACCGTATTCACCAGATTTGACCCCTAGCGACTTTCATCTGTTTCCAGACCTGCAAAAATTCCGGCATCAAATGATTAGGTCATAATAACAGCTGTGGAAGCGTATTTTGTAGCCCTTCCAGGTTTCACTTCAGGGATGGAATCCATAAATTGGAATCTCGTTGGAATAAGTGTATTGATGTTCAGGGTACCGAATGTGTCGAATAATAAAGTGTATTTCAAACCAGAAAATTGTGTTTTTCTTATTGAATACCTTAGTGCATATGGTTTACAATAACCGTAATTTCTACATGCGGGAACTCGTATTTTCTGGCAAGACGCATGAAAAATTCGTTTTTATATATTATAATAAAACAGAATATGCGTCGATTTCTGGACTATTTCTTTCTTAATTACGGATTAATCTCTCACAGACGAGATGATCGACCTATGTGAATATGCTATTATAGGTAGGCCAATCTTCACTGTATTTACCATCGTTTCCGGCTGCGTCGTTATAAATATGTGTCTTTTCTGCTTCGAATTTGTATATACGAATATCCTGCTTTGCAGGAATGTCGAATATCGATCTGTGATGACAGCCATAAGCACATGCATGTCTACTCCTGGATTATCTGCCTTCTCTTCCACGTTGGTCGATGATGCCACAGGTGCCAACTGGAACACAAATTCGTCTACATACCTCCATATCCTCGCATAGCTGTGCTTGCAACTCTACTTTGTTTCCAGAAGTTGTAAAGTTACGCTATTCCAACTGTTTGCTTTGCGCACGTTCACCTCTGCTTATATACATGTACTTAATAACTATCGAAATTTCCAGAGGTGGTAACTTGTATAGGGTTATTCAATAGGTGCGCTTCAACTTTTTTCCGATAGGGAGGGCGAACGACGCAATATTTTTTATTTTTCGCCTGTCATTTGTAAACTTCATTAGTATACATTTCATCATGGAACGCTACACACTTGAGCAACGATTGCAAATCGTGCAAATTTTTTATGAAAATAATCGTTCTGTTGCTGCTACTTTAAGAGCATTACGGCCATTTTACGGTCCATTTAACAAGCCGTCCCATTTTGGGGTTATGTGAAGTCATTGGTCTACAGTAACAAGCCGGCGACGATTTGTGAGCTCGGCCGATTTATGCAAAAGAGTGGTCGAAAATTGGGTTCAACGATTGGACTTCGTAAAATGTGCACGCGGTGGTCATGCAAAAGAAATCGAATTTCATACTTAAATGTGTATGTTCAAACTCGATAATAAAAAAAAAATAGTTAAAATAGTCAAACCGTTTGTGTTTTATTCAAAAAAGTTCAAAAGTTGAAGCGCTTTTACTGAAAAACACTATATCTTCTGGCAACTTCTGTCTCGCCTTGTTCAGTAGCAATTGCGGTTTGGTGCGCAGAGAAAGACACCAAACTATAGATGGTAACTCCCAAAATTTTGGGGTTGTTTACTGTCGGCATTAGTGTGTCGTCGACTTTACCCCTAAGCTGTAGTTTGATCTACTTGCCCAAGTGGTAATGAGAGTTGCCGTGGATTTAGTGTGTCAGAAGAAAATAACCGTCTTTTTTTCTTGTAACATCAAGTTACATTTCGTTCTGCTTTTTGCTGCATAATAGTCGCACTCAAGGGTTATGACGCCAGTGCTAACACAGGTTAGAGTCGTTCGAAACTTTCCAGTAAACGCAACCAAACTAAAATGAGTGAAAAGTACGCCAATCGTTTTGAGGCGGTATTTTTATGCACGCATTCGAAAAGACCAAAATTGTCTTAAAAAATCAAAAATGTTGACTTTTCCGAGCGCGGCTTGAAGCGTGTGAAGACAAAAAATATGAATAAATATAATAAAGTGATCGTCCAACTTTTTAAGCAGGGCCCTTCTTTAAAACTACGCCAAACATGGCCAGTTTTTTCTAAAAAGGGAATAGATGTGAGTATCAACACCATCGAAAGTCGATTGAAGGAGGCGAACATATCCTACCGTCCCACATCATCAAATCCACCGGAAGCCCAGTTCATGATTTAAAGCAACTTTGCGTCAACTTCGCAAAATCTAGTCCTGCTCTTCGACAAGCTACGCAGAAAAGCTGGTTCAAAGTATGAAGAAGATGCCAGGTTGTACTCGACAACGATGAAGACTACACGGTTTATTGAGTAATTACGACTCGTAGTTTTGTACATAGTTTCATGTAAAAAAAATTTTAAATATATATCTTTAATACTTTTTTCTGACACAGACTGTAATCGTTTTCTTTGCCCACAGGCCATCGATGTCACTGCCCGACGCCATTAAAGAACAATCGTACACATAGGAGACCAGGGAGACTCCCTCTGGTGGTTGGAGGAGCTTCGATATGTAAAAGTAGAAACGCAAGAGTGAAAGGACATCACACTGCGGAGCACCTTGCTTTATTCTCCTCTGTTTTGAGTTTTGGTCTCGAAAGATAACTGACGAGTGCCGACAACTCAAATAGTTCGCGGACCACCTCTTCAGTCCCGGCGGGAGGGTCGACTGTATAATATCATCCAGCAGTGTGTAGTGGCTCACTGTATCGAAAGTCTTCTTCAGGTCCATCGCTACTAGGACAGTCCGCGCTATGGGTGTTTATGGCGGTAAGTGCTGTCTTGGTACTGTACACTCTTTGGAAACCATGCTGACGTAATTCTGGGGCCAAATGTTTGGCATAGAGTGGGAGTAGGATGGCTTCAAGAGTCTTCACTAGTGGGGAAAGGAGAGTTATCGGGCGATAAGGTAGCCCTTGGTTGGCGGGTCTCCCTGGTCTGAGTAGTGGGGCTACTTTCCCTGATTTCCGCTTGTCAGGAATTATGCGAGTGGCCATAGACAAGTTGGATACTCCCAATGGGTTTTTCAGCATCAACACGTTAAGTCCATCAGGACCAATGGCTTTAGCAGCTTTTGTGTTGTTAATGGTCCCCTTAACCTCCTTGTTGGAGCAAGTAAGTGGCGCAATGTTGTTCGGCAGTTTGTGCAACTGTCTGGTAGCATGGCGTTTGGATCTTTCGACCGGAGGATGCAATACAAATTGCCAGCTAAAATAGCTGGCGCATCTCTTCGGGTCCGACGAAGTGCAACCACAGGAAGTGATAGCCACCTTGTCGTAGTGCTTCGTTGGTTTCGACATGGACCTTGCGATGAACCAGAGCTTACTCACACCAGTGGTGAAGTTACAGGTGTTCAGATACTCTTCCCATTTTGTCCGCAGTAGCTATGAGTTAACGTATGACCGTTGATTCGCGGAAACGAAGTCGGCAGGGGAAATTAGAAGTCTACGTAAACATTCCCCACAAATTTTTTAAATCATGTCTACTTTACTAGCAAAAATCATCCGTATTTCCCAAGCAGCGTTCTGATGTTTTTCCTCGTTGATTTCTTCTATTCGGTTGAACTAAGAACTTCCTCCCACAAAAGAAAAAAACGAATGAAGCAACTGTCAAAAACTCTTTTACAGCCAACTTTAAGATTGGAAATACGAATAAGAAGCGCAAAACGTGTTGCCAGTATGGGATACAAAATGCCCTCTCTTTTCAGCGTCCGTCCTTCTCCCACGAACAAAATGTTTCCCTGTGTATATGAGCACAATGGAATAAACAAAAAACAGCAAACAATTTTTTTAGTGTGAAATGTCACCTTGTCAGAAAGCATAAACATTAAATTGTTTACGATACTTTACGAGATACCGATCACTGCAGCCATCTACCGAGAAAATAATGGATTTACGAATGTGCTCCTATCATGGCTTTTCGGCGTAGTAAAAAGGGTAATTTCTGTACCGCTGACCAAAGATTTTGAAATCACTGCATATCAACTACTAAAAGCATCGTGAACTCTGTAGTCTATGCAGACAAATCACAGTAACTCGTTCCTCATGATATTGGGCATCACTTAATTGAAATGGAGCCTCGGCAGTAATTTGTCGAAATTATATCTCACATGAAATGTCATCGAAAGTATATGTTATACTATATTTAGGAAACGGTTTCTTTTTCCCGCTTATACCGGAGCTTTGTGTCAGAATTTGTGTGTTAGTGTTACTTTCACGACGGTTATTACGTAAATATTGCTTCCCCCAACGCACCCATGAAGGGACCTAAGCGGTTTCTGAAGCTCTTTATTTTGAATTAGTGTTCAATCATTCGCAAAATTGCAGTTTAAACGGACATAAACACTGTACGGAACACTGGCTTGCCAAAGAATATGATGAGGTGATACAGTGGACTCGCATAATTTCTTTCAATCAATAAACTAGACTTTGGTCCGAAAAATCACAAAAAGCTAAATTTTAAATAACATGAAACCATATCATATTTAAGGCGAGATGGAAAATAAATCCTTATTCAAGTAAAAAGTACATATGCACATGAATATTCGAATTGTTGTCATACTTACTGGAACCCGATTATCACTATTATCGAAAATGATTTCCACGTAGGCTGAAATCACCCTAGCTCCGGTTCCTTCGTGCAAGAGTGCCTGTCTTTGTTCCGGGCGAAGATGAGTAAATTCATCACTAAGGACAAACTGTATTGCTGAAAAACAAAAATTTTAATTTAATTCATAAATCGTTCGTTGTTGTTTGGGGAATGCTATTTTCAACAAGACGGCGCTACGTTCCACACAAGCAACGAAACCATTGATCGTTTACGGGAAAAGTTCCCGGACCGTGTTATCTCTCGAAAAGGTAATCACAATTGTGATCTAACACCTTGTGGCTTTTTTCTTTGGGGCCACGTGAAAGCCCAGGGTCGATTCAAGACCTCAAGATGGAATCCGTGAGGCTAACGAGGACATAGGGCAGCCACTTTGCAATTCCGTTATGGAAAATTTCATGAAAAGGATATTGTCCTGTAAGCGTGGTAGTGGTTGTCATTTCCCTGATGTTATTTTCCACTATTATCGGCATATATATATATATATATATCATTATTATGAAATAACCATCCGATCATTTATATTAAAAAAATAGCATTTTTCTTTGAATATCAAAATAACACCTCTTATTGGAAAACCCTTTACATGTAGGACACATAAGCATTTGCTTACGTAATAGTGTAGTTAAGTATTATCCATACCTAGCGAATGACTGTGCATCCTTATAGGTTTTTGCTACAATTTGTGTGTAATTCAATAGAAATTTCATATTCATATTTCAAATTCATAGAATGATAAAATATTTTTTATTACCTGTAGGGAAATTTCTCTGCATCAATCTTTAGAACTTCAGAGAAACATTTTAAGGCACTGCTTCTCATTAGTGGATAAGTTTCATTACCAACAATATATAAACTACTTAGAGCTATACCAAAGAGCTTCCTGACAGACCACTAAACAGATATGCTATGCTAAACAAATTTGACGCATATTCCACCCAAATACATTACAATTATCACAGCCAATAATGAAATACAAAAATGGTTTATTATTTCGTCATAAAAATTAGTAATAGACGCAATAACATATATAATATAAAACATCTCAAAGGCAACAACTCTCCTGATATGCAACTCAGAGAAATCTTTGAAAGTTAAAGGCTTGCTGATATATGCTCAGTGCCAGTAAAATATCAAGACAACACGAACACGACAAACAAAAATAATCTATGCGCTTCGTTCTCCTGCTCAGACCATAAGATGCACAGATAGTGGTGCACACGGTTTGAGGCCAAGTGTTGCTCTCGACATCTAGCACCCTCTGTAGCCCTATGGCTACCGCCTCAACAAATGTGTTGGCGCAACCTTAACGATGTTCTCCATCCCCAATCCCAACCTCTCCTAATTCCCGCTCCAATCCTAGTGCGAGGACTAACCAGCAGTCTGTTCCGTGTGTCAGGCAACAGTACCTCGGAATCTGACATCAGTCAGATGCCATTCTTGCAATGGCTGGAGCTATTTTCGGAGCTGCTCTGGCCTGCCCACCATTCCAGAATGGACATGCGCATACGTGTCAACTACCGACTATCACCATCAAGCGCAACATCAGTAGAATGCACAGCAGCACCAACGTAGACAACCACACGCATCCCTCACGCAGCTTAAAACTCCTTCAGTTTAACTGCAATGGGCTCATGAGTAAGATTGATAACATAGTCGACTTCATGAGCCGACAAGGAATCGCAAATTCTACCATTTGCTACATATTACTGAGCAGGTTTTTAGGATGCATTTCGTTATCTAGGTTTCATAATCTAACGAAAACATTCCATTCGGCCACTTATAATCGCGGCACCTTTATATACAATATGAAACATATTCATGGTAAATAGACAAATTTCCATAACTTACCATAAAAGAAATTGCTCTTTCCAGATCCGTTCCTACCCACAACAACATTGTGCCTTTTGTCAAAGGGCTCAACCACAGTTTGATCTTTGTAGCTTTTAAACCCTTGGATTATAATCTGTAATATTTTCAGTGAGTGTACTGGTTACCAAAATGATCATTGCTAACCTGTTTAATATGCATTTTTGTACTCCTCTTATTTTCTTGCAGACCAGCAATCAGAATATTTGCAATATCGAAAAATTAGTTAAGGAGCAATGTCACTCAAGCCAAAAAGGATTTGTTCGCTACACTGCTAGAGATGCAAATTCAACATCGATGTTTGTAAACATCTTCGAGGCCCGTAAAACATTGTTTATTGATGAACGATAGATATGTCGATGTTTTTGGTCAAGTGAAATATCTATTAAAAGTACGTTCACATATTCATTAATTACCAATAAATCCACAAAATTAATCTACCCGTTCACATCTTGCAGATTACTTCCAAATTTGACAATCAGTTGCCAATACTGTATATTAATTATTATTAACGATATGAAGGAATGATAAGTAGAAGGAATAGCTAATTTAATTGCGAAATTAGCTGCTAATAATAAACAGTTGGAGGAAATCCATAAACGACGATTACTGAGGTTTCAAAAAATTATGGCAGCAATACGCATTCGAAATTCGAATGACACTTTATAATAAGTAGTAAAAGGATTCACGTTTATGGACACTCTTTTTCTGTTGCATGGATTTTTCTTTTACATTACATTAGTTTGATCGTTATAGCTGACGGGGGACTGCGTTTAGGTCGGTGAGTGTGCGCAACATTAAAGTGTTTAAGTAATTTATTGTGTAATTTAGCGAAAGTTGGTGTTTCCAGACACCTGAAATAAAAACGAAGTTCGCCTGCAGAGATAGTCACGGGAAGGATGATTGTAAATCTGAAGTATTTTTGTGCTTTAACTTGGAATTGAAAAACATTTTTGAAAATATAAACATGTAAAAGTGAATTTTACTGGAAAAATGATCGACGAAATACGTAAAATTACTTCTCTTATTATAGTTGACGAACTTTTGTACGAAAATGAGGAAGAAGAGATGCAACAAAGGAAGAGAAAGAAAATTTGGTCCAAAAATTGGCTTTTAAAAAAAATCGAATTTTCGAACGAGAGGCTGCTGAAAGAACTGAGGGAAAATGAGCCAGCGGACTATAAAAATTACATGAGGATGGATGAAGCCCTGTTTAGAAAATTGTTGGACTTCGTAAAGGCCAAAATAACGAAACAAGATACTATAATGAGAGAGGCAATATCAGCAGAAATTAGACTGGCAATAACTTTGCGGTATCTTGCAACAGGAAACTCTTTTGCGGACTTGAAATTTTTATCAATTTTATTGTATTCATTTTTTAATTGTTCGTATGCTTTTTTTCTAAAATTTTCACTACTTATATCCCACAGCTCTCTCAAATTTTTATATTCGTTAATAAAATTAACATAATTTTCATTATTTTCAATTTCCAATTTTTTTCCTTTTTCAATTTATTTTACTCCGCACGAACCTTCTTCTTCGCTTGTTTTCAACGAACTGAACGAGTAAAAGCAGTAAACAATAATACACACGAAGCAACGGTTGCAGCAACCTATCCCAAAAATCAAATTTATTTGATATTTCAGGCAACGGTTGCAGCAACACGAAAATCAATTGGCAACACAGCTACACACGAGGCAACGGTTGCTTAAACATGGCCGTGTTGCTGCAACGGTTGCCTGGTGTGTATTTAGCTTAAAAGTTGTGTAATTTGACGAAAAGTTGGTGTTGCCATACACCTGAAATAAAAACGAAGTTCGTATGCAGAGATGTTCAGTGGAGGGTTGATTGTAAATCTGCAATATTTTTTGCTGTAATTTAAAATTGAGAAACATTTTTGAAAATATAAACATACAAAATAAGCGTTGCAGGAGGAAATTTAAAATAAAAACAGTGCGATTGTCTGGATTATGTTATGCACGTATTGAACTCAAAGAAGAAAAACAATGATATTTAATATTGCAAAAAATAATAAAGTAATTAAAACCCAAAGGGTTTATAAGTATATTGTATGGCTTCGATCAGTTTTGCAAATGGGTTCTCATGCTTTTTATAAATAGATTTACTCCACAAAAATTCGATTATCATGTCAGCAAAACAAATAGGGTGGTTGTAGTTTTCTTTATTAAAAAACTCGTTTGCTTTCAAAAAAATAACCCTCATCAGTCCAACTCCTGTTCACAAGATAAGAATACTGACAACTAATACACTAGGAACAAAATTAATGTAGCAAAAGAAAAATGGATGAATGATGAAATTCTGAACTTGATGAATGAGAGAAGGAAATATCGGAACATTGACGAATATAAACGAAGAAACAAGGAAAAAAGAGACGCGAGATATCAATGGACGGAAAGACACGCCGGGCCCGGACTCGAGATTATACGTATTTATATGAATTAGACATAATTGGAAAGGGCCCGCATGTGCTTCATACTTCATATATAAATAATTAACTTAAACTTGAGTATCTAGAAATGCGGGAAAAAATTGGAATTTAACATAAAGATGTCCCACACCTTTTATAAATTATTCCTACTTTACTAGCAAAACTAATCCTGCATTTCCCAAGCAGCGTTCGGATGTTTGTCATCGTTTATATCTTTCGTTTAATTGAAAACCAACATAGAACTCGGAACTTTCTCCCACAAAAAAAGAAAACGAATGGAGCAACTGTCAAAAATTGCTTTAAGATAAGAAATACGAATAAGAAGCACAAAGCGTGTCACCAGTACAGGAGACAAATTCCCTTCTCTCTTCCGCTGCTGTCCTTCTCCACCGAACAAAATGTTTCCAAGTGTAAAAGGGCACTTATGCATTGGGAGTTAAGCACGAAAAAGTAGATCATCTACTTATATGTGAACGTTTTATAAGCGACGATCTAATGCAGACATATAGCGGTTTGGGTGTGAACCTTCAAAAAATAGAATTAGAGCCATTCTCGATGAAATACAGAAATTCACTATCTGTAAAGCTAACATTAAATTTTGTAAGGCAAGAAATAGGAGTTAACGCCAAAAGTTTAGGTGTAATTCTCAAACTTAATTGGAACATGAATATAGAGAACAGAGTAAGGAAACCTATAGTTGTTCTATTTTCATGCCAAAAGTCAATAGGACGCAGGTGGGATCCTTCTCCAAAGAACACTCACTGGCTGTATAAGACTGTTATAATACCGCTATACTCCTTTACGAGATTATAGTTTGGTGGACGGCTCTTGACAATACTGATTAGAAACGGGCTTCAAAATGTTTAACGTACATACATACATATGTATGTATAAGCTGATCTATTAGAAGCACACCCTCTGATTTTCTGAATACTCTTTTCTTCTCACCTCCCCTAGTTTTCGTTAGTAAATAAAATGCAGGTAACTCCGCTGCTCGGCTGCCGCAACTAATAAATGGCGCGATTTAAATGTTGGACACTTCGCTAGAGCACTCGGCCTGGATCCAACCAATTCTTTTGACTATTGTTTGAATGAACCATACTTTATTAAGTTATATAGTACTAGAATTCAAGCTAGAGGTGAGTGGCTTGATGACATACTTGATCGGAAAAATTGCTTACGGCTCTTTGCTGATGGATCAAAGCTTTACGATAAAATTCAGTTTGGTGTCTACTGTAAGAAGCCAAAATAAGCGTTTCCACTCGTTTTCCTAGTCAGTGTAGCGAATTTCATTTATATTTGCTTTCTGGTTAGGCAAAATGTGACTATCTTTAGAGAAGTATATACATATTTATTCCGATACCTAAGCATCGATCAAATCTCTTGGCGGTGGTAACTAATTCCGACATGCTCGAAGATTGGGTGTACCTTATTTCGACTATCGCAGAAGCTGCAAGAATGCCACCAAGTTCATTTACTTTACCTCACTGTGAATGATACTGATGACGTTAGAGATATAAGTGTCAACCAACAATGGATCGGCATTGGTATGAGTTGATTCAGAGACCGACTGCTACTTCTACTTACCTACCTACCTTATTTCGCCATGGAAACGACCACCTAAATTTGCCGTGATGGATCCACAAGGCATACATTTATATGAATATCAGCACCTGTAGTAAATTCACCCTGCATTACTCGTTTTTCATATTTTTTCTTTATTGCATATAAATGTTGTAAAATCTTCTCGATAGAGTAAATTTTTCTCCCGATGCTTACTTTTTTCTTCAACTTGCATCAAATTAGTCCATTTCCATAATAATCGTCTTTGAAAAGTATTTCTAAATGAAGCGTATAAAGCATTTTGTATATCAATTGGCATGCAATCTTTATAATAAGATGTTTTTGTTTGCTTATCAAAATAATACAGTTTTTGTGTTGAGTTTGATATAGTTGAAAAGAAGTTGTGACAAATCTCACATAATAGTAAAATACCCCCTGGAACAAAAAATTTGTTTTCCGATGACAAAGATAATCCAAGTCGCGTTGAATTATCCTTCAGTACATGTGAACTCATATTGTTAAAGAAATTAGGAAACTCTTTTAATTTATATAAACATTTGCTTCGAATGGGACCCGAATTCCCTTCTTTGTATGGTTTATTAAGGCTGAGAGCATATTTTTGACATAAACGAGATCGTTCAGAGAGTTTTAGGCGTCTTATATCTATTCCACCAATCATAATAGCATCTATAATGTGCAAAGCGCATACTCGTGTTTGCGTCCGACCTTCGCCAGTGTATTCATACACAATTTCACCATAAAAAATAGACCTCGGAGATACTTCAAAAATATATTCTACTGGTTCCCATTTTTTGCTATCAGTATAACGAAGTAAACACCCTTTAGATTTACATAAAAACATACAACAAGCGTTAATATTAGTTTCACCTCTACCAATTGGGACGAAATACCAATCATAAATGCTATTAATGTTGTTTTGTAACTGTACTGCGGTACACAATTCTGTAGGTGTAAAATTAAATAAAAGCTTATCATTCCAATCTCCTAGAATCTCCTCGAGGAGTTTTTCGGAAGACTTGGATTCTGGGGCTTGTCTAAGTTTATCTGGAAGACCCCACAGCTCAAGACATCGTTTACGGATTTCAGATTGTTTTGTTTCTCTCAGTTGTATATTTCTGCAATATACTGCTATTTTCCTTAACCCAACAATTTGGTTTTGTCCAATTTCATTATTGCTTTTAACAATATAATCTAGAAAAGTTTTGTCAGCCATAATGTTCTCTCGGCTAACAATCTCTAAAACATCTTCGTCAGCCGCATTAAAAATATCATTCACGTGATCTAAATATTTACAAACGGAATCTGTATCAGATTTTTTCCACTTACAAACTAAGTACCTCTCCGAATTTGCTGGTCTACTGCTATTTGGTTTCAGTATAGATATCTGTTCAAAACATTTATACATTAAATATACAAGTCCTACACTAAATGGAGTGAATAAATCAAACATCTTGCACAGAAAACTGCCATTGACTCGAAGTATTTTCAATGCCATTAGACATTGGCACAGGTATAGTTGCTTGGAAAGTAATTCTTGAATGTTTTCTTGACCTTCGACTGAAAAACCACCATCCGCCATTACAAAATGAACACCACTTTTACAATGTTTTAAGACGTATTCTGCGAAGGAATCTTGGTTGTCTTTAAAGAAAATATTTCCATCTTTTCTTATCCCATAAAAAGTGTCGAAGGACTCTGGCGACCCTGCAAAAAATTTATCTAGCTTGAAATCGTTAGGACCCCGTAAAGTGAATCCAAATCCTTTTGCTTCCCACGATTTCCTGTAAAGAACATATTCTGAAAATCCACCAGGACCTGTTGAATACAAAGGAATAAGATACAAAACTTAAAATGAAAACTTTCCTATAAATATTACAGATATTCTTACAATAGTTCTAAATATATATTCAATAAATAAATTAATTTAAGTCAAGAGTTCCACTTTGTAAATATTCAGAAAAGTAAACTTATTGCAAACTATCAAAATCACAAACAAATAGAAACAAACAGAAATGCTACCTTTTTAAAAACATTGAACGAAATTTTGGGATTAATAACTGTGACACCTTTCTCAGTTGTTCAAGGAAATCTCCGGCTAGATGAACTTCTTGCAAGGTATTGATTCATATTAAGAGTTCTGGCCGTAAAACTCATTAAGAGCATACCATTGTTGCTCGCACTTTGCAGTTCCAACAGACTCACAGAGCTGGCACCTCAAGGAGTCCAAAACATCTCTGTGATATAATAATAAAATACATCCTACACATCCCACACAAAAAATAGAAGTGTGTGGTAGGACCGTTAAACTGCCACGACAGTCGGTTCTACGTTACCGAAACGACCCGGATTTATATCCGGCCAAGGACTGTCACTCCAGCAGCATTCCCCGTATGTAAGTATGGGAATGTTTATGCTGCTACAACAACAACAACAACCGTTAAACTGATTTTAAAGGTTTACTGTACAACTAAATAATTGCGGAAATTTCAAATATTATGTATTTCAAGTGAAATGTTTTTTAATAGCCCCTTGGAATGATACTAATTTCGTTAAATAGGTTGTGTGTTCTGGAATATACTGATTTTAAAAACTTTAAATTTCGACCTCTCCCATTCTCTTGCATCCCCATTATACACATTTGCACAAGAAATGGTATTAAACCTTCAAATCAGAAAGAAGTGGCGGGCCACACCCACTTTTTAGTGGTACCACTAAAATACAGGTAACCCTCCTATAACGCGGTACTTCTATAGCGCGATTTCGCTACAACGCGGTTTGCGAATTGCGGAATGTTTCTTATAACGCGACTCCTACAACGCGATTTTTAAGCATTTTTTAAATACATATTCTATAAACTGTATTCTATAAACACACAATTATCAAAAATTACTTGTGTATATGTGTATATCTATTATTCGTAGTCTCATAAAGAAATAATAATATGTCTGTATTATACATATGTACATACTAAAAGTGTATGAATGTTTGTATGCACTATGGAATTTTGCAAACCGCAATTTTTTCAAACATTTACACACACGTTTTTAGATAAAACAAGGGGTTTCCCCGAAAATTAACTCTTGAGCACTGTTGCCAACTCCCTCTGAGTAACGAGAGCTAAAACACCTCAAAAAAAGAGCTAAAAAGAGCTAGAAAATTAAAAAAAAAAGAGCTAAACGAAGAGCTAAGAGCTAAAAAAAATATTTGAGAAATATTCAAAAGAAATCTTGAACATGATTTATCTGCCTACCAGGAAATCTATAAAGATTTACGAAGTAGGACAAAGCAGACATCAATAAAAGATTTTTTAAGACCAGCAATAATAGCTGAACCGGATCAATGTGATAGTGGGTCAAGCTCGGATTTTGAAATAGGGCGACCAAGAGCAAAACGTTTGAAGCAAATTATAATAAGCGAGGACGAGGAAGCGGATTTGTAGAAGGTTGAGATTTAAAATCCTCTGAAATATGTGGATTTGAAAATCCGTGTCTATTTTTCCCAGATTTTATTTTCCTTAGTTTTATGTTATTTAAATAAATGAATTGCTTTTTGCTGGTTAGTTAAATGAATTAATTTATGTTATTATATTGAAATAGACAAATAGAAAAATATCTTTGAAAAAATAAATTTTTTTGTTCGATGAAAGGTCTAATATAATTAATTCGGCTGAGAAGACTTTAAAATGTTACTTGCGTGATATTGTTTAAGAAAAGGAAAAATTGAGGAAAAAAAAGTTTCCTACAACGCGATTTTCCTACAACGCGGAGTTTTTCAGGAACCAATTAATCACGTTGTAGGAGGGTTACCTGTAATAGGATAGTCTACTTAGATTCTATTTCACTTAATAAACAGTTCACTGACGGTATTTGTAGCTAAGACCAACCCCATCGATGAAGGAGTTTTAACAGCATATAACTTAGATGTCATCAGCAGCAAACTTTTAGACGATAAAATAACACGAAATAAATATTGTACTTGTTTGTAATTTACACTAAAAAAAAGCAAATTGCAAACAAGACAAGAATGTTTACCACCATAATAATTGTTATACCTGCGCATATATCAGCAAAATACAAAAGTTCGTTGCCATGTAATAACGAAGATCCATTCTTATCTCTAGGATTGGTGAACATGTAATCACACATGGAGTCGATGTTAGCCATTTTAACAGCGGCTCTATTCAAAAATATCGAGCTGCGAATTGTTTCAAAGGGATTAGAACGGGCTCTTGCTCGTCTTAACTCATTATCATTTAATTTGTCAAATTCCGATTTAGCGTCTAAAATATTTTTTAAAATATCTGGATCACAATATAAGCATTCGTCTTCAATCGTTTGTTTGCGAGGGCCTGTGACAATACAATTATTGAATTTATCGAATTCCCAATCTTCCCGTGAACTATTAGTAATCCAGGCAAATTTTTCAGGTAAGTTAATTACTTCGCTGGAAATATCGAAAGATTCCGAAGTTAACTGACATTCATCTGCTTTTAACCCCAGCCCCTTTCTGCCATCCTGTTGTACAGCAACAATAGGTTCAAGACGACCTTGATTCTGTTTTCCCAGACCTTTGTTCTTTTCGTATCCCATTTTGGTCATCATGAGTAGTGCCTTGTCAGAATAACTTTTAACCCATTCTGTTTTAATCTTTTTCGCCATTGGCTCCACATTTTCTTCGCAAATATTCTCTTCTCTTTCCATTACCACAAACTCAACATTTATTGTAAGGATATACAACAGTCAAACACTTTGAACAACTAATCGATAAATTAAAAAATAGCACGAAAGCTCGATATGTTCTACTCAATACAGATATATCTACATTAAGCGCACTATACACAATCAACTTATCCATCCAGTGAACAACTAATGCTGAAAACAGTGACCGATGTACGTAGTCCCTTACCGCAGCCCCAAACGAGCACAAAACTGAGTAAAACTCATCCCGTAGAGAACAACTGCGTTCGTTTAGTTACATATTTACACAATACATCGGTTTGCATGTGTATGTGTTTGGTTGTATATACACAATGTTGCCATTGATATATTTGCTTACACACTTTTTCACACATCCGCGTTATCAGTTACAATTTTTCATTGATCAATAAACCAAAGCCAAAAACCAACAAATGCAAATAGTTCATTTATCTATAATTAACATTATTCAACAGTGCCTTTAAGTTATTTTAATAAAAATTATAATTTTTCTAAGTTTATTTTGTAAATGACTTCGAAACGTACCGCTTGGCAACACTGTGTGGTGAGAGAGCAATCAGCTCCCAGGGTTCTACGGGAATTTTAAAAAACCCTGCCATTAAATATACGATACTACTATACGGAAGGAAGTAATTTTTCATTTACATGGAGTTCTTATTAGTTTGATCGTACCAGCTGACAGGGGACTGCGTTTACGCCGGTGACGGTTTCCAGCATAATACCTTACATTCATGGCAGTGAAATAAAGTTGTTTTGCATTCTATTTTGGAATTAAGTAAGAGGGAAACTACCCCGTAAAGAGGGTACCCGTTAGTAAACTTGTGCCTACTAGGTACCTTTCTTTAGTTTGGATGGAATTTTGTAGGTTACTTTTTTTTCTGGCTATGAGAAAAAATAATCCACCTCCCGCCATACTACACGTACGTGTGATGTTCCTACGCACTCTAACCCTTTGCTCTTCATCATGATTCTGTTGTTCTTATCCTAAATGTGTAAACAAAAGCAAGAACACCATTTTTGAATGATTTGTATATAAAAAATATAGATATTGATATTAAAATTTGTTGTATTAAAAATTACTCATCTTTTTTGCTCCCAATATACAACCAAACTAAAAATAAATTAAAGTGGTTACACATGAAAGTGACTAGTGCTACAACGAAGCATACACTGAAATAGACACACAGCCGTAAAATTGGATCAGATTTCTGTTCTCTCAAATTAACATCGTTATTATCCCGTTGTTGTTGCTGTAGAAGTATAAACATTCTCCATACATGCTTGAGAAATACTGCTGGAGTGACAGTCCTTGTGTGGATATAAAAACGCTTCGTACTGATAAAGTGGACCTACCGTCTGTGCCGTCTTTCGTCATGGCGTAGTTTTACCAGGCTGTTACATTTTCTCGCGAATCACCGACAATATCAAAGTGTGCCGTGTTCACACCCTCCTTGCAAAAAACTTTATCGCTTACACCGATTTCATCAGACTCCAATGATTTTCGACCGTTAACAGCAGGCCACTTTTTGGTACACTGAACGACCACTAATATCATTAAACCTACAATAACATCATAGAAGATTGGCACCCTAAAACGATACCCGGCTAGTTAAGACTACTTAAAGGAATAAAATAAGCGTACAAAATGGAGCACACGCAATCGCTGCCAACGCCATCGTCAACATTGTTTTTCCTTTTATAACTATTATTTTTATTGTATTATTAGTAGTTCCATATTCACTACAGTTCTACTCTAATTACTACAGTTCTTCGCTAACAATTTCATCTCTCTAATTTTTGTCACCTAAATGTTGTTGGCGGCCCCCGTGGCCGAATGAGTTGGTGCGTGACTACCATACTGAATTCAGAGAGAACGTATGTTCAAATCTCGGGAAACACCAAAATGAAGAAAAAGTTTTTTCTAATAGCGGTCGCCTCTCGGCAGGTGTATTTCTGTCATAAAAAAGCTCCTCATAAAAAATATCTGCCGTTCGGAGTCGGCTTGAAACTGTAGGTCACTCCATTTGTGGAACAACATCAAGGCGGAGGACAAATACGAGGAGGAGCTCGGCCGTACTGCCAAACAAGGGTGTACGCTCCTATTATATTATATATATATATATAATTGTTGTGACAGTAAATACATCATAAGATCGTGCCACTTTTTTTTTTTTGCTTACGCTGGGATATTAAAGGCAAGATAACTGTCGCAGAGTGTCATTCGGAATTTTGTTCTGTGCCGTGAAGTACATGGTTGATTGGTTGGTTGAAGTGGTGATTCATCCAGAATCCAACTAGTGCTTCCGCACCAATTTGAACGCCACATTATCGTGACAAACTTGTTTAACGATTGTTTACAGAATGACTATATCCAGTCTGTGCGGTTCAAGAATAGCTTCTTCATATCTAAGCCAGATAGTGGCTGGAGACTCTCGAACAGCGGTTTGCCCAAGGTTGACATTCTATCCTTCCATAGGAAATGGAAAATCGTTTCCTCTTTTTTTGGTTGTTTTCTTTCGACAGAGCAAATGTCAGTTATGATTGCCGTGAGTCTCCAAGCGTCCCGTCGTTTCACGTTTATCAATGTTGATGTTTGTTTGAGATTGTAGATGAACCATAACGTTCTGCTAATTTTACATGGCGCCTGGTCTCTCCATCTACAATCCGCGATTCGGAGGTATTTTAAGAAAGCTATATTATGGGTTGCACCTAGTGGTGTGAAGGCCGATTCTGCAAGAGCGTTATTCAGTCCCACACTTGCCTATTTAAATGCTTTTTCGTACCTTTCATGTTGCGATGTGCCGGGACCCAGATTAAGGTAACTTTATGGTTTTCACTCAAGGTGGTAAGACAATTCCTACTTTGTCCCACCAGTTTAGAGGTTCTTGTAGCCGAAGCGGAGAAATTTGCTAATACTACCCATTGGCAGTACTTCTACTTCAGGTGGACAATGCAGGCATTAGGAAGACGTAGAGAATTTTCTGTTTTAAGTATATGAGAATATATACCAGCTCCAACACTGCAATCTGTATAGACTATAGTTTTGAAGTTGTTTAGTGAGAATCCCTTACTCCATTCCTCTTGAGATGAAAAGAGAGTGGCAAAATTCCTGTTGAAATGATATAATCAGTCCTCTCCGGAGTATACTGAGTTTTTCGCAATAATAGACTGCCATGCCCATACGATTTTTCTTTCCAGCGGCTCGCTTCACTTAACCTAAATACACTCATGGTTACCACCTTTTTGATAGGTATATCTATCGAAATAACGTGTGCCAGTGCGTTAAGAGCCTTCCTGGGGCATTGTCTGATTGCACCGACCCCCATTGCACAGACTGATGTTTGTATTCTGTCAAGTAATTTGATGTTGTAGCATGCTTATATTTTATAAGTATTAATGTATTTATTTCTATATGGCAATTCCTTCTAAATTTGAGTTTTCTAATGGGATTGATTTAATGAATTGTTTCAAACCAATAATAGATTTAGTGGAAGGACAAATGTTCAAGATATTCAAGCCCTTTAATAATATTACCAAATAAAAACTGACAATTCAGGAGAGAAAAAATATCGGTTAGTAATTGACTACAGAAAACTTAACGAAGTGACAAGTGACGACAAGTTCCCGTTACCAAATATAAATTCACTCTTAGATAAATTGGGAAGGGCGCAATACTTTACAACATTGGACCTCGCGAAAGGATAACATCAAATTTTGATAAGGGAACAAGATAGAAAAAAACAGCTTTCGTGACACCCAATAGACTATACGAATTCATACGGATGCCGTTTGGGCTGAAAAATGCCCCTGTAACTTTTCAAAGACTGATGAACGAAATACTACGTGTGTAGTTTACCTAGATGACATCCTCATTTTTAGTACATCTCTGAATGAACATATAAAATCCATAACAGGCATTTTCAGAGTTCCGAACCAGGCCAACTTAAAATTACAGATTGACAAGGGCAATTTTATGAAACGAGAGACAGAATTCTTAGGACACATATTAACAAAAGAAGGACTAAAACCAAACCCTAATAAAATCAACAGGTCTTGACTCTACCGAAAACCGAAAAAGAAATAAAAAGTTTTTTGGGACTCACAGGGTATTATCGTAAAGAATTACGCGAAAGTTGCTCAACCAATAACAAAGTATTTACAGAGAGAAGTAATAATAAATATTAAAGACCAGGGATATTGCCTGTCTTTCCTTTTCTACCCATTTTCACTTTCCGTCCATGTTTACGCACGAGAGAACGAACGTATACTCATCTATGAGATATACTCATCTTGATGCGAAACTCTTTCTCGTGAGAGCTCTGAAAATTTTGAATTTTTTATAATGCCACATCGGGGGAGACAAAACTCTCTACTCGAAGGAATACAGGCCCATTAGTCTGGCCTCGTTTCTCCTGAAAACGTTAGACAAGATTCTAAACACATACATTAGAGACACAATTGCGCTGGACGTATTATCCAATGCACAGCACGCTTACACTAATGGCAGATCTACTGAAACTGCACTTCACTCACTTGAACTAAACATAGAAAAAGCGTTAGAATATAAGGAGTATGCTCTAGGAGTATTTCTAGATATATTAGGGGCTTTTAACAACGTAACGAAAGATGCTATTTTAAATAAGTCAGCTGTTAGATAGCAGGAAGATAAGAGAGAGAAACAGAGGCACTCCGCAAGGTGGGGTACTATCGCCGCTATTATGGTTACTTGTAACAAATGAACTGCTCAAGAAATTTGACGGAGGGGCACCAAAACTAGTGGCATATGCAGATGACATAGTTATAGTCGTTACGAGAAAGTACCTGAACACCATCAGTAATGTGATGAATAACACACTTAAAAGGATACACCAATAGGGAAAACGCCGGAAAAACGGACATGGTACTTTTTACCAGGAAGTACAAGGTCCCGACGTGGAACCTCCCGAAGCTGGGAAACAACGAACTACTTCTAAAAGATCTTGCAAGGTACCTCGGAGTAATACTAGACAGTAAATTGCTGTGGAAGCACAACGTTAAGGAAAGGGTGAAAAAGGCCAGTAAAACGTTGTACGCATATAAAAGAATGCTGGGCATTATTTGGGGTCTATCACCCTCTCTGATGCACTGGTGCTACACGGCAGTAGTTAGACCGATATTGCTGTATGAAGCCTTAGTATGGTGGACTGCGACAATAAAACTAACGTACTTAATGCCAGCGGAGAGGATTCAACGACTCGCTGCAATGTGCATTAAAGGAGCGATGAAAACCACTCCAACGGCGGCGCTGGAAATGATACTCAACATGCCACCTATCCGCCAGGAGGTTAGTGGCTGCTGGAGTATTCACCTGCAGAACCTTCGGTCACAGCTCAATAGCAAAGTGGAGCTCAGGTTGTACAGACTACATGACTCCGTATTTTAATTGGGAGAGAAGGTTTCGTACTACAATTGAAGAGGAGGTATGGCACAAAGGCATGAAGCCTGGCCATAGAACTTTTCACATCTATACAGACGGCTTTAAAATTTTAGACGGAGTGTGAGCGGGTACTTACTGCTCAATATTAAGCTGCCAGACCACAGCAGTAT
The DNA here is from genome assembly GCA_037575425.1 of Anastrepha fraterculus. NCBI lineage: Eukaryota > Metazoa > Arthropoda > Insecta > Diptera > Tephritidae > Anastrepha > Anastrepha fraterculus. The sequence goes on from JAYXIM010054976.1 coordinate 26,137, forward strand.
TTTCCAACAGGAAGTTTTTGCTGTGGGGAAAGCCGCGGAGCTAGCCTACACTAGAACCAAGAAAGAACTCAACAATTAATATATACGTGGACTGTCAAGCTGCAATAATGGCAATAAGCTCATATTGTATTAAGTCCAAAAATGTTCGACGGAGCAGTGAGGCCATAAAAAGGCTAGCCGCAAACAGTAGGCTGCATATCTACTGGGTACCTGGTCACAAAGGCATTATGGGAAACGAAATAGTAGATGAGATAGTAAAAAGTGCTGTTAGACTACATTTGAACAAAAGAACGACATACCAAAACCGCTAAATACAATATACAATGAAATGGACGACTACATGAAAAGAGAGGGTGTTGAGGAAACTTTAGAACACCTTCTGTGCGTTTGTCCGGCATTATTAAAGACGCGTTTAAAATGCGGGTCTGGAGGACGTCTCGAAAGCGGATCTACCAGCTCTACTTAGATTCGCTAAAAGCGCTGACATCCTACATCATGTCTACTTTCTGTATTCATAGAGGTCGGTCTCCATCTGGTATCGCTAGGGACCAAAAGGTCGATGCGTGGCTTATTGCCAACCAGGCTAACCTATCCTAAAATTTTAACATTATAGGTATTTTCAACATATTTTACTTTTCAAATATGTAAAAAGAAATACATATTTTTTTTCAGTTGTTAACCAGTCTACTACCTTAATTTGGATAAAAACTTAACAAATTCGTAACACTATTTATATCGAATAGAGAATAATCTTATGATGTATTTATATATGAATTAACGTAGGCACGATACTATATCTTCGGTACAATTGTGCTGAAACAGTATCGTATAAATTTAATGTATATCGATAATGACTATTTTGGGTTTCTTTGTGTGAGAAGTTAAATATTGCAAAAAATAAAATGTTTAAAACATTTCGATATATAATTCACGTTCGGCAAATATTTAATATTCAAACTATGGCACGGGATGAAACTATCGGATTTAGACAGTTCTGCAATTCAGGTTTCGATATCAATAAGGAATATTTGGATATTATGGAGAAGAATATTCTGATCAGAAAACATAGAAACAATGTGCCACTAATAAGATCCTTACTTTGTGAATTGCATAAATATCCCAGTAGAGATAGCGTCAAAAAACAAATTGTTACGGAAATACGAAAGCTTCCTAATAGTACACATAACCGATTAGTCAGCTATGGCGAAAAACCGCGCGAAATATATCAATTTCTTTCAAGTGCATCGAAGACTGACGAATTTTCCATTGTGTGTAAATTTTTTAATTTTTTAAGGACGGAACATTTAGGCCATTATACAGGCCACAAGAGCTACTATTTGATGGGAGATCTAGCTGCTTTGGAACAGAAGCTGATACGGTATACTGTTGCGTTCCTAAAGAAGATAGATTTTCGCCTCGTATGTGTACCTGACATTTTGCCAAGTTTTATTATAAATGGTTGCGGTATGCAAACAGAAGGGAACCGCACTCAAGTATATAAAATTGATACGGAAGAGTGTTTGTCCGGCACCTCCGAAATGGCATTAGCAGGTTTATTTTCTGATAAAATTATTGACGAAAAAGAGTTGCCTTTAAAAGTGGCTGCTGTAAGTAGGTGTTACCGAGCAGAAACATCAGGACTAAACGAGGAAAAGGGAATATACAGGTATATATGTTTCACAATGTACGCGTTTACTTATACATTTTTATTAAATAATTCCGCGATATATTAATATTTCTCGAGGCTAGTTATGCTTACACTTGTCCGTTTGCTTTTTTTGTGAGAATTATTATTAATTTTCCAATGAAACGGAAGGAAATTTTGGTTTAGTGTTTAGTTTTGCTAAAAATTGGGCTAAACTTTCCATTACTACCACGATATATTTGGGCTAGGTATCCTTCTGGTCGACCGTTGATTTATTGCTTATTTTGCTAAAACGAGCGGGAAAACTTTCCAGTCGAGTCTAATTGTCTTCAAGCACGTTCTCAAAAGATTACCAATTGAGCGACGGAAGGATTTCATGTGGAGATCATCTCTAATTAGTTTTGACATGGATCCGTCGATACATTCATTTCCCTGGACATGATTTTCTGCTTTCTGAGGGGATTTCTGCGCATTCTTTCTTGAACGGCTTTATAGCCACACTGGTTCGAACCACGCGAGGACGACCACTTCTTTTTCTGTCTGTCACTTCGTGCGGTAAAAAAAAATTCTCGAAGTACAGAGTTTTTCAGCAATTCGTAAATCGTACTTGCACTTTTATCACTGGTTAAGTGTCAAGGGCCGGTGTTGATTTTGAATAAAATACAATTTTTTAGGAAACTATTTTCTTTTCTCTTTATTATGATAATATTGGTATGGTTCAATTACGTATGGAACAAAATATCGGCGGCACACCTCCACCCGATGGTCCAAATTTTCCATGACGCTGAGGCATAATTGAGGTTCTATGCCGTTAATGTGCCGGATTATCTCATCCTGTAGCTCTTGAATTCTTGCTGGCTTATCGACGTACACCTTTTCTTTCAAATAACCCCAAAGAAAAAAGTCCAACGGTGTCACCGGAAACATAACGGTATACTATGTTTTTAATATTCCTTTGTGTTCCGTTTTTTTAGCAGAACACTTTGCTGGCGCCTTCTATTTGTTCTTCTAAACAAAATTAGTTATTTGAACGTGATAAAACAACAACTAAAACCTATATACGTCATATGTTGCGTTGTCTCAGATTTGTCTTTAACACCGGAAACATAACGGTATACTATGTTTTTTCTATATATTTTTGGCTGCTGCTCCAAGTAAAGTTGATGAGCCAGTTAGCACAAATGATTCGTGCTGTTCAATCAATCAATAAGAGAACATCTTTGCATTACAGGGTCCGGTATTCGAAGTGTAACCAACTTCTAGTTGGCTAAATTACAGTCCAGAGTATTGTCTAGAAGCGCGCGGAAGCATTTTGCCGAGAGTTAACTCGAAAAAATAAAATGTTTTTTTGTTTATCGCATCACTACTCGTTACAATGATACTGGTAACATCGCGAAACGTCATGGAGGTGGTGATCAAAAGATTGCAACGTCACGTGAAATGGTTCAAAAAGTGAAGAAGCGACTTGAGAGAAATCCCCGACGAAGTGCCAATCAAATGGCGAAAGAACTGAAAATATCTGACCGTGGCATTCGCCACATACTGAAAAATGTACTCAATGTCAAGTCCTACAAGATCCAAAATGCGCTTGATCTGATCTCACACCAAAGCATCAACAAATCAGATTTGAGAGATCGAAGTAGTTGCTTCGTTTGACCGAAAGCGGTCAATTTCCGAACATTGTGTTTTCTGACGAGAAAGTTTTTCAAATTGAGCAATTCGTAAACTCCCAAAACGATAGGGTTTATTTGACCGGCCGTTCATACGAGAATTTGAGTCGTCGATTGGCCACCAGGAGGCAGCTGTAACCGCAGATGGGCGCTCTCCAATCGTTTTCATCGAGCCTGGGTTCAAGGTAAAAGCGAAATATTAACGGGAAAGTATTCTGGGGGTTGCTTTGAAGGCGGAGACCGACAAACATTTCGGTGGCAGACAATGGACGTTTCAACAGGACTCGGGACCGTCTCCACGCAATGGCTCTCAAATTCACAAGACACGAATCCGATGGATAATTGTGTTTGGGCCATTTTGGAGAGTAAGGTCCGAACTAAAAGATTCACCAGTCTCAAGCCGCTGAAAAAATCCATTGTCCGCAAGTGGGCCAAAATACCTCCAAGTCACATTCGGGCAGCTTGCGATTCGTTTCTGGACTGTGTCAAGGCAAAAGGTGATCATATCGAACAAAAGTAAATTGATTCTTAATTTTGTATTATTTTCACACATTTTTTACTTTGAATTGAATGAAAGTAATTTTCCAAACTAAATTTATGGGTTTTTAATTGGTTACACTTCGAGTGCTTGACCCTGTAATGCTGGGTTATCGTGCGATATTATACAATTGGTTTATTATAATTACCATAAACACAAAACAAAAAATCAAAACAAATGGCTGAAATGTTTTCTATTAAAGTAAGGATATTGGACAACATTATAAATTGTAAAACGAAAATTGGTTATGGTTAAGATGTTATCGGTGAAACTGAAGCCTATTTTGAGGCAAAAGATAAATCGTTCTAAAATGTTAGAGTGTTAAATAAATGGTTTTTAAAAATGCTTTATAATTACAAATATTCTTAAGTTGTAATCATATATTTGTAAGCTAACTATTTTTAAGACTTGGTATACAGGTTTTTGATGTTGCATAGCGGATTCAAAAACATTAATACAGTTACTAAAATAATATGTATAACAATACAATTTTATTAGTAAGCAACAATTAATATGTATTGCATGAATGTAATAATAATTGATTTTAATAGGAGGACCTATTCTTAGTATTTTGACTAGTCCCGAGGAATTTAGGATTCGAAGTTTTTTCATTGTTGAAAGTGTGGGAACATATATAGTAATTGTTGTTTAATGATATATAAAATGATAACTTTTAGTGCAAGAGACAGTTTAGGAATTGTCATAACTTTTGATGGCTGAGCAGAATGTGGTTGGAGCTCTAGCTATATCCATGATTCCTATAAGAATTTATACTTTACAATAATAATGTAAGCAACGAAATATGAAAACAAATCACATATTTTTGATATAAGTGATCAAGGCGAATTAATCAAGTCTTTTATAGATACGCATTGGTTTAGTCCTTATACTATGATATTATCGTGTTTATTGATTAGGCTTTTAATATATGCATATTTTTTGATATTGGACAAAATTATTTATATTATTGGTATTTTAAATTTATTCATTTTAAGGGTACATCAATTCAATAAAGTGGAGATGTTTGCAGTATGTGCAGAAAATGCATCAGAGTATATGCTGGAAAGTTTCAGGGAAACTGAAGTTTCCTTATTTAAGCAGTTTAACTTAAATTTTAGAGTACTGGATATGCCTCCTACAGAATTAGGCGCATCTGCATTCCAAAAATATGACATTGAGGCATGGTTGCCTGGAAGGCAAATGTGGGGTGAAATATCAAGCTGCAGCAACTGCACTGACTATCAAGCAAAACGCCTTAATATTAGATATCGTACGAAAAGTGGAGAACTAAAATATGCTCACACAGTAAATGGAACTGCAGCTGCAATACCGAGATTACTTATAGCTTTGATTGAGTCCAATAAGGTAGTATGTACATTTACTTTGTTTTTTCCCCCCAATAAACTCTTAATTTTCATTCAAGGTTGAGAATGGTGCGATTTTCCTACCTAGAGAATTTGGAATAGCCTTGAACGCTAATTTATTAAAACGAAACAAAATAATACCTGCAATTAAACTCATCAAGCATTTTAAAGTATAGATATTATAAAATGAATGAATTAATAAAAAAATATAAAAAATTGAAGCCCCAAGTACACGTCGGAATCAAGACAGTCGAACAAAACTCTCGCCTCTTTTATGAATAAAGGGAAGTTTGAAGGAAAACTTACTACCTAGCAGATGTTGGTGGAATTACAACAATAAAAAATGTGTAATTTTGTCCGAAGAAAGCGGAAAGCTAAGAAAAAGCGATTCCACCTTATTTTTCATACAGCTGACGCAAAAAGGACACGAAGTAATTCTAAGTCTCACAGTATGCATACCTCTCGGATAGTGCTCCGTGAGGACAGCCACGAAGTTTGAGAGCTTAGGCTTTGTTATCCTCAGAATATCACGTGGCCAGAAGGATTTCGCGACCTTACAAGTTTATGCACTTGCCCATCGTTCCAAGAGTATAGCGCAGATTGTCAAGGGGATTCCGATTCTCTCCTTTCGCGCGGAGACTACCTTACGCGTCCCGCGTCTGGCCAGCTCGTCCGCTTCGCGATTTCCTGCAATGCCGCTATGAAAAAACACCCAGATTAGCCTTATGTCAAAGCATTCGGATGCAATCCAAAGTGAAACCAGCCCCTTGACTTCGGAATAAATATTTATTTTCTCAACAGTTATTACTCAAGTGAGTAGCCAATCAGATGCTTTTTGGATTGCGGCTACCTCTGCATGGATTACACACTGCAGTGATCCAGTAATCGAAACTTGAGTGTGATGGGGAGCTCCTCGCAGAATACTCTTCCACCAACGCTACCGTCCAACTTCGAGCTATCCGTGAACATGTTCACCGAGCCCTGTCCCCAAGTGTTTATTTATTTATTTATTCTAAAATCCATAAACAATTGTTCCTACTAACTACAGGGTCTGCCATCTTTTATATCAGTATGTAAACGCTGAATAACTTTGTCATTTACCAACCGATCGACTTCAACATACATGTTTTTAATACGTCAATTCAGTACAATTTCAACCATGGATTGCTTTAAACCGAAACAATCGAAATCGACCCTATAAAACCCGAAATGCTTGACCAGGTGATTACAAACGCAGAAAAAAGATCGCAGTTTGTGATTGCTAATAAAGATGGCCACTTGATTGATATTGTATTCAAAAAATAGTTTTAATAAATTGTAAATAACCAAACCAAATAAAAATACCTCACTTATACAAAGTTATTCATTGTTTTCATACCGACATAAAAGATGGCGCACCCTGTACTTATAATAAAAGTTAATTTAACAAAAAGAAAAAAACTAAGTTAGAGTATAATTCAATTATTCTTACTCGCTAAATATTACCAAAATATCGTTACAATAAACGCTTTAATTAGCAGAAAAGCATAGCTTATATAAAGTAAAATCAAATTCAATAGTATTTGGGCTAACCCGCCCAATGTTCCGCTTGGACTAAGTAAGGATATACACTGATCCGTTGTCAGGGGGATGAACCCAAAGTTTCTAAAGATAGTTGAGTGCCTGTAAGTGAGGTCGAGCCTGAAACTCGAACCTCTCAGCCTGATTGCAGTACGTGCAGTGGCAGTTTTGCCCGCGATGTCTAAAGGTACCACATTTAACATTACATTAAGCGCTAAAGTGAAGGATTCACCGACAAATCTCAGTCCGCTGCTCATGGAGCAACTACGTTCAGATATCTCTGCATCAAATAGTACAGGCTATCTATAAACTTTCCTGTCCAATCACCCTGCAGCCTCTTCTCACCAGGTGCTCCGAAAAGTTATTGATAACGATAAACCAGAAAAATGTGAGAATACCGCCTTGCGGAGTACCCCTACTCGCCTGCCGGCGAAGAGAGTCGCCAGAGAGTAATTGCCTCCGAGAGGACGTTATTAAAAGCCTCTTCAATGTCGAGGAAGGCACCCACCGCAAGCTCTTTCTGATACAGGGACCTCAATATATTTAACAATTGCATGCAGGGCAGATTCCACTGATTTACATTTGCAGTAAACATATTGGGTATGCGACAAACACTTCCGAGGAATTTCGCTTCTTATGTGCAGGTCAATCAGTCTCTCAAGGGTTTTAAGCAAATAAGATGAAAGGCTGATTGGCCTGAAATACTTAGGGGAGACATGTGAGCTCCTGCCTGCCTTGAGTATAAGAACAACACGCACAACAACACAACGTCACAGATTTCTGCAGTTGGGAAGGTATGCTGCCTTCACGGCCAAGCGATTTGAAGAGCCTAAAGGAGTCGATGACCTAAGCCAAGCGGCGCATATCCAGCAACCCGCCAAAGCTCCGAATACAGATTCGTGTGCTTCTCAGGCCGGTGTAGATGCTGAGTTCGTCGGGAAATGGTTCATCACCGAACGTCCTGCTTCATTTCCACTTCCGCAGAAGCTTCCCCAAGAGTCCCTCTCCTAAAGGTTCCTGCTCGAAGGCCTAAACTAAGAAAGCTCTGTTGTCCACCAAGGCGGTTTTTTTTCTAGGGAGCGTTTAAAGCGGGCAGGAGCGTTCAGTTTGGAAGAAGCCAGAGTGGGGTCAAGCACCTCTTCCCTGGTTCTTCTTCTTCTTAATTGGCGCGATAACCGCTTACGCGATTTTGGCCGAGTTTAACAAAGCGCAACAGTTGCACCAAGTGAAGCCAAGTCCTTCTCTTCCTCTGCTACCACCAGCTAGTACCGCATCGAATACTTTCAGAGACGGAGAGTTTGTATCCATTCGGACGACATGACTCAGCCAACGTAGCCACCGGATCCTTATTCTCTGCGCTATGTCTATGTCGTCGTAAAGCTCATACAGATCAGTGTTCCATCACCTGCGATATTCGCCGTTGCCAACGTGCAAAGGTCCAAAAATCTTACGCAGAATCTTTCTCTCAAACACTCCAAGCCTCGCTTCATGGGATGTTTTCATCGTCCACGCTTCTGCGCCATACTAATATCTTAAAAAAAAAGTGACTTGTGACTTTTTTCTTTGGGGCCACGAGAAAGAGAAGGTCTACGCCAACAGCCCAGGGTCGATTCAAGACCTCAAAGATGGAATTCGTGAGGCTATCGAGGACATAGGGCAGCCACTTTGCAATTCGGTTATGGAAAATTCCATGAAAAGGATATTGTCCTGAAAACGTGGTCGTGGTGGTCATTTGCCTGATGTTATTTTCCCCTATTAACGGCATACCTTCCTCTTTGAGGAAAATAAACATCCGATCATTTATTAAAAAATAGCATTTTTCTTTGAATATCAAAATAACACCTCTTATTGGAAACCCCTTTATATTAGGTTGGGGAATAAGTCCGTAGCGTTTTTATATTTTCTTTTATTTTACAACGATTTGTTTGTTGTTCGTCAACGGTTAAGTATTCATTCGATAGAACTCTCGTCTACAAAACTATGTTAATTGTATTTATTGAGTTATTTAATTTTTTATTATTATATTGCGGCAAACGAAATGGGAAGATAAATCAGAAAAATGTTGATCGCGCGGAGACATTTAACATTTAGATAGTCGTTAATGTTTAGCCCTTATCAATAATAATTAACGACCAAATTAAGACAGATTAAAGCTAGCAATAATTGATAGAAAACGTTTTTTTCTAATGGCGGTATATATTATATATAATACAGTTGAAATTTCCATACTTCTTTACAAATAACACGTTCTATTCTAAATAACTTCTGCAGATTATCAACAGCATCCGATATCCAGAAGAAATTAATTTAAGAAATTATTGCGATAATAGCTCGAATACGCAAAACAAAAGCGAAACAATTGAAACGCGATAGATTGAGCTGCTCTTTTTTGGGTTTCTGGTTTACTTTCTTGAAGTAGTTCGCATTAGAAGTAATTAGCTGACTTTGGCAATCTAACGATAAAAACAAACTACATAAAAACAAACCACATTTTTTTTTCGTAATAACGCACAATAAGACTTCTAAAACTAAGTAATAATGGGTGATCAGATTCGAGCTACTTTTACCAATAGGTTTTTTGACAGATCACGCGTAACTACTGTGAAACTAAAAACATAATTCTTCAGTATTCATTAAGATTTAATCATGGAAAGAATTACACCTCAACAACGTTTACAAACAGTACAATTGTATTACGAAAATCGACGCTCTGTGAAAAGTGGTCATCGCGCGCTCAGGCCAACTTATGGTATATGTACATAACCGTTCAGCGATGAGAACTATTTTGGCTTAATGACTGCGTCAATAAATAACATTGCCATTTTTGTGCTGAAGAGCAACCCGAAGTCATTCAAGAACAGTATTGGAAGCCAACATTACTAAAGTTATTAAGTTATTCGCGAGATACAGACCGAAGTCCTCCAACGAGTCATTCAGAATTGGTGTTTACGGATGGTCGAATTACGGCGCATTTGCGGCCAATATTTGAAAGGGATTATCTTTATATATATATGTATATGTATATATATGTATATATGTATATATAATTGGCGCGTACACCCTTTTTGGGTGTTTGGCCGAGCTCCTCCTCCTATTTGTGGTGTGCGTCTTGATGTTGTTCCACAAATAGAGGGACCTACAGTTTCTAGCCGACTCCGAACGGCAGATATTTTTATGAGCTTTTTCATGGCAGAAATACACTCAGAGGTTTGCCATTGGCTGCCGAATGGCGATCGCTATTGGAAAAAACTTTTTGTTAATTTTGGTGTTCCACCGAGATTTGAACTTACATTCTCTCTGTGAATTCCGAATGGTAGTCACGCACCAACCCATTCGGCTACGGCGGCCGCGGGATTATCTTTACCTACACAAAAATAATAAAGATTGCCTAATAAATTTGAGCTTTGGTAGTTTTATTTCAATTCGAAATCCGACACTGGCATCAAATAAGTTCTTTGTATTGCTGAAATAGAAGAGTACATTTTTAAGATAAAAAGTGGCGATGGAGATGCGGAATTTTTTAAACAAGTGGTTTCAGCTGTCCTTTGCACTCAGTCGCCCTGCAAATGTGGAAAGAATAAATTTAAATAAAACAAAAAAAAAATAAATTAGAAATTCAGAACTATCTGGTATTTTAAGAACAAACGATTTATTCAGACTGTACTAAATTTGAGGTATCGATCAAATGTATAAAAAAATGAACAAAGCAATTTACGAAAGATAATGAAACTGAGTTTCATTAAAACAAAATGTAATTTAATATTCCAGTTTTTATACCCTTTTTGTTCAAACTGTTCTAATTTTGCTTTACATAATTTTTTTTTGTTATTTATATTTAATAAAATTTAATAACACTAATTCTAAAAAATCTTTTTGTTGTTGGTTACACTTTTTTGGTTAAAAAAAGTTTTTCATTTTTCAAAACAAAAAACCAACATTACAATAATATTAATCTGGCAACACTGAATATACTACTATATGTACATTGCAATAAGAAAAGGAGCATAATAAACTGTTAATTTCAGAAATGAGATTTTATCGACGATATCTATATCTCTTAAAATGAAACCACAGCTGGAATATGTTATTGTGAAACTGGCACCGAAATCCACGTTTGTAGCTGAATTCCCATTCCCTGTGTACTATTTTAAAGGCAATGTCCTCATACGGTGGTCCTGCGTGAAACCGGAGCACAGCAAAGTCTGCATTGTCCTCACATTGACTCTGAAAGTAAAGAGAAAAAAATTAAATTAGTGATATTATGACAAACTCCTACTTGGAATAAAAGCAGTTCTTGTTGCAGCAACAGTGTAGTGTAAATTACCGGTCGTCTTCGTCTAAATCATCTAAAGGTACGCCCCGGAAACTTACTGTTTCGACGGAATGAGTTCAGAGGGAGAGCGGCGTTAGATGAGTGTGTTTGGTGGGGCATGTGAAAAAGTCGTAAGTGTCGTCTTCATCTGCTGTAGGTGGTGGTTGGCCTCCCATTACGGCATTTAGGGGACGGGAGCTTAAGAAGGTGGTAAGAGTATCCGGATGAATGTCGTTTATAGTCTCTCTAAACACTTTCCTGGATCTTGTCGGCGTAATGGAGGATTTGCCTCCTGACGTGCCTAGAAGGCGAATCTGGCTCAAGCAGGTGTCTACCTGCGGTAGCACCCTAACAGAAACTATTTCCTGAGCAGTTTTCGTGCCCCTTTACTGGTAGTATCTGTGTCTCGTTGTGAAAGTGTTGAAGAGGGGACATCAGGAGGCAACCCGTCGCAGTACGAATAGCAGTGTTTTGGCAAGTTTGGACCTTTATCCACTGCCTGTCACTAGTTCCAGACGACCAGACAGGCGCAGCGTAGTTTAGAACCGGCCGGTCAATTGCTTTAAATGTCGATAGCTACATTCACAGGACGGGAGCTTAAGAAGGTGGTGACGGTTTCCCGGAGAATGTCGTTTATTGACTGTCTAAGCATTGTCAGGTCCAGTAGATTAAGAGGTGTCTCCTGACGTGCCTGGTGGGAGGCTCATGCTCAAGCAGGTGTCTGCAGGGGTGAAACCTGCGGTAACATCCTAGCAGGAACTGCTTGCCGAGCAGTTTGTTATGCTCCATTACTGGGCCCAGGAAACTAGCTGTTTCGACGGGTTGGGTCCAGAGGGAGAGGGGTGTTAGATGAGTGGGTTTAATGGGG
>JAYXIM010054978.1:0-35266 GCA_037575425.1 Anastrepha fraterculus
AATCAAACATTAACGGTTAACACGTTCCCTGTCCCAATACAAAAATGCAAAATTGACCGACAAGTCCAACAGGGGTTTTTGAATAATTTGTTTTTTTTTTGTAGTCATAGGATAGCTTTAGTAATAATAATAATTTAAAAAAAAAAAACGGATGTAGGGTATTTCTACCTGAAACACATATGGCCCATGAGCGTAGAGGGACATTTTTGCTTCTGTACGTTCATGAAACACATGTGGTTCATATACCCCCTGACGCACATATGGCTCAGGAACGTATCAGTGCTTATCAGGCGCACGTTTACTGAACCATATGTGGCTCAGCGGACAGGGAACGTGTTAAGAGCCCATCGGTGCAACACAACAACCTCTCTGACCCACAACCCTCCAATCCTAGTGCAGGGACAAGCCAGCAGCTCTTGGTCCCCCGCATAGTCTGTTCCGTGAGTCAGACCAGGATTCCTCGGAGCCTGACATCATCCAAATGCAGTTCTTGCAATGGGTGATGGCACTTTCCGAGATTATCTGACCTGCGCACCACCCGTGAGTGGACACACGACTACGTTGCCCCCTGCTGCAGAGCTCTGCAGCCGCAACCGCCCTTTGTGGCGCGGCCGCCCATCACCATCACGCCGCAACAACAACTGCGGAACGCATAGCAGGACCAATACAGACAACCTTACGCGTATCTAACACCCCGAGTTACGACTGTACTCCCGAAGAGTAACTTGACTGCAACGGACTCATGAGCAAGATAGATGAGATGGTCGACTTTATGAGCCGGCATGGAATCAAGATAGCTGCGATCCAAGAAACTGCTCGTCAGCTCCTCCCTGATTACCAATGATGGTTATAACGTGCACAGAAAGGATCGCGCGCGAGATAACTGTGGAGGCCTAGCGTGTATAGTCCACCACGCAGTGCACTACCGCCTTATCGATGAAGGCATCGACCGCAGCGACAACACCTTAGAATGTCAAGGTATTGGTGTCCGGTCAAGCGATGCCAAGCTCAAAATATATAATATGTACATATCACCTGTCACCTGTCGCCCGGATATCACCCTGATATTGGTGCGCTCATCAGAGGTGAAATACGATTGCTAATGACTTTAATGCGCATCACGGCCTTTGTCATTTAAGCCTACCAAATGAACGTAGGGGACAGCACTTGGCAGAGCAGATAGACTATTCGACATTTCACCAGGTTAGTGAGCAATTGCAGCAGCTCGCCTGACATAACAGTTGCTAACGCTGGTCTGATAAATAACATAACCTGGCGACCTATGCTATCGCTTGCATCAGACCACTTTCCCATTATCATCACGAACGGACGAGATGGTCTTATATTAACTTGAAGAAAGCTAATTGGGCCAGTTTCGCGGAATTCACCGAGGACACCTTCGCCGCTCTTCCCATCCCGAGCGTGACCACCTACGTCAGGTCGATCCCGAGGATCCCCGCATGAAGAACCTCAATTTGGAGATTCGGCAAATGGTCACCCAACAGAAGCGGACAAAATGGCCAGAGCACTTGAAGACCTGCGACTTCACCACTGGTGTGAGTAAGCTCTGGTCCACCGTAAAGTCCCTGTCGAACACGACGAAGCACAATGATAAGGTGGATATCATCATCAACGGGTGCACTTCGTCGGACCCGAAGAGATGCGCGACCTACTTTATGCTGCGCCTGTCTGGTCGCCTGGAACTAGTGACACGCAGTGGAAAAAGCTCCAAACTTGCCAAAACACACTGCTATTCGGACAGCGACAGGTTGCCTGCTGATGTCCCCTCTTCAACTCCTTCACAACGAGACACAGATACTACCAGTAAAGGAGCACTATAAACTACTCAACAAACAGTTCCTGCTGGAATACTACCACTGGTTTAACCCTTGCAGACTCCTGCTTGAGCCTGAGCCACCTACCAGGCACGTCAGGAGACACCTTCTCAATTTCGCCGACGAGATCCAGGGCAAAATGAACAGACATCTACTGAACCAGACAGTGTTTAGACAGACAATAAACGACATTCATAGGGAGACCATCACTACCTCCTTAAGTTCCCGACCCCCGAATACCGTCATCGGAGTCCAACACCATCTACAGCAGATTAAGAGCTACAACTTCCCCGAGAGTCCCGCGTAACAGGTTAAACTCCTACCTATCCAGAAGCGACCCCGACATACTAAACATATGTCCGGCATGTGAAGGCACCTCGCACGACACTAACTAACGCGAACAAATTGGCACACAAGGTGGCACCGAGTGTTAAATGCTTCACGCAGATGTCGTTTTGCTGGGTTTGAGAACTACAGTAAAAGTTGGTTGTTAGGTGTATTTGTGGCAGAGGTGATATACGGCCTAGAAAATCCACTTAAAGAGCGATTTTATAGACATCGCTGAAAGTGCTCCAATAGAAGAATGAAGTTTCGAGCACGAAGGACCTGCGTTTCAATTACTAATGCAATCGAAACCAGTCACAGTATCCATCGGGGGGCTTAGCTGGCGTTATCCATCAACAAAATAAATAGCAAGGATTGCCTTTCCCAGATGCTACCTCTGGAAGAGGGGCGATGTAGTGACACTACTGGGTGGCAACATCCTTGACAAAGAACGTAAACGAACAGAACTGAAAAATTGTAAATGGGCTGCTCGGATCATGTCCGTTCCGAAGCCTCAGTGGCATAAGTATATAATGTAAGTATTATGATTTATGGTAAAGGATGTACATACATAAATAACACGATTTTGCGATATAATTAACCCGGCATTCGTCGCTACAAAGTAAAAAATACCACACAAGTAATAAAAACACTTTTAAATTTTTTTCGAACTTAAACGTAAGAAATAATAAAAACGTACTTTTAAATTAATATGGCTTTTTATTTATAGCTAATAGTTTAGAAAAACAAAATAAACTAAGAAACTTTGATATAAATAAATATTTAATTATTTATAGACGTATTTATGATGTGGTAATTTTTACCCGGTTGCGACCGTTTGGGTTTGTATTTGCCTAGCGACAAAACCCGGGTTAATATGCGACTATTCATACTATAAAAATGTATCAAGTAACAAATTAGCGAACATTTTAATGTGAATGATCTGAAATACACTTTCTATTTATCTTTCTATAGGTCTATTAGATTGTAAATAAATATATGAAATGAAAATTTATTGCTTACCAAAAAATATTGAGGCGTAGTGTTTTTATCAATAAGGTCCGGATAAAAAATATTAAATTTATAACCTTGAACTATTTTCGGTGGGGGATTATCCATGTCGTAATGTGTTTGATTATATTTATTCCATTCAAATCCAGTATGTACACGATTGAAATATCGGGGTTTACGCGGTCTATACTTATCGGACGATACTTGAACTACTTCTAATGGTATTTCTACAGAAAATTCAGCTTCATCTTTGCCCATGTCTCTACGCATAGCATTACACATATGACTTTCTTCATCCGTAAAAGAACATTTATTTGACTTATTTTTTGTCGCGTCCGCACGTATTCTTTCAACGGCACTAACATTTTCTTCCTCGGTCATAATTGGCAAAGTATTTTCACCATCAATGCTTACACAGTATTTTGGACTATATCTTCCTTCTTCGTACAAATTGAAAAATCGTTCTAAAATATTTAGATCATTATTGGATTCTTTATTGTCAATATTGTTTGCTTCCAGATTTGTGGAATTCGCATCATCCCGATAATTAGATGTAGATGGAATGTCGGAGCGATCATATTCATCAGGTTTAGTTTTAAGGAGATTCAGTTTTTGACGCTAGTTTTCCTGATGCTTATCACGCAAACGAGCTCGTGCCATATGTGCCTTTAATTGAGAATATAGGCTTTCCCAATAACTAATGTCTACACCATCTGATCTTGAGTTAATTTTATTTTCTATTTTTGTCCGCAATTCATTTAGTTGATTTGTATTTTTCTTTCGAAAAATTTCAGCAACATCTTTAGCTACACAGTCATGTATTCCCTCTCTGCGAACGCCAGACCCATTTTCATTATTTGAATTGTTTGCATTCTTCATAAGCTTGAATAACTCGTCTTCTACAATCACTGTCATATCATTCCAAAAATCAATATTGTTGCCTTTATCTAACTCAACGTAGATTTTAATGTCAATTAGTAAATCTTCAAGATCTTTTAAACTAAGGCCATTCAAAAGTACATATGGTTCGTGCATTTGTATTTCATTTGTATCCTCTGGTTTAAACCCCGACAAATACTGAGCTAACAAATCAATGGGTTTTGCTCGACCGTCTTGTATTCTTATAATGCTACGCAATCGTGCTTGTTCTAAATGAAATTGATCTTCCTGCAACTCCCACTCTTGAAACTGGGCTGCTTCCTTTACACGCTGTTGCAAAATAGACTGTTCTTCACGTGCTTGTTTTTCCAATTCACGTTCCATTCGCCGTTTTTTTACTTTTTCAAGTTCTAGTCTGTTTTCATGTAGTTTCTGTCGCGAAAGAATATCCACCGTTTCTGTTGAAACATCTCGAATGCCTTCTTTTTCCAATTTTTTGGCCCAAACAAAGGTAGACGTTAAGTTAGAGTCACCGAATGGATTGTCTTGATCGGTGTAGTGCTGATACTCTGTGTCCCAACCCATTCGCTCTCGACGACGCATTTCTTTCGCTTCTCTTTCTAGTAAGCGCCGAGCCCGCTTCTCTTCAGGAGTTTCTCTTGCCTTAATCTCATCCTTAACACGTTTTCTTTCTAGACTATCGTTTAATCTACGCCTTTCTAATGTTTCTATTAACTTCAACGAGGAACGAGCGAATTGCTTCCGATCCGACATTTTTATGAAATTATAATTTATATTTTCATCAAAATAAAACCTAGGAATGGATCTAACTGACCGTATCGATATTGACGATATTTTAAATAATCAACTTTATCGATGGTACGAAGTTATTGGTATCGGTATACATTTCACATTTCCATATATCAATCAACACACAATTTTTCACAATTCAACTCTTATTTTATAGGGTTGTTCAATAGGAGCGCTTCAACTTTTTTCCGATAGGGAAGGCGAACGACGCAATATTTTTTATTTTTCGCTTGTCATTTGTAAACTTCATTAGTATACATTTCATCATGGAACGCTACACACTTGAGCAACGATTGCAAATCGTGCAAATTTTTTAAGAGCATTACGGCCATTTTACGGTGCATTTAACAAGCCGTCCCATTTTGGGGTTATGTGAAGTCATTGGTCTACAGTAACAAGCCGGCGACGATTTGTGAGCTCAGAGCCAATATTGAACTCGAAATTGCTGGAATTTCGGCCGATTTATGCAAAAGAGTGGTCGAAAATTGGGTTCAACGATTGGACTTCGTAAAACGTGCACGCGGTGGTCATGCAAAAGAAATCGAATTTCATACTTAAATGTATATGTTCAAACTCGATAATAAAAAAAAAATTAGTTAAAAAAGTCAAACCGCTTGTGTTTTATTCAAAAAAGTTCAAAAGTTGAAGCGCTCTTACTGAAACCCCTATTCTACATTTCACACACTTATTATTCACGCGTTAGTGGAGAAGACACTGTCTCAGCAAACGTCATCTTCGTTTTTGAGTACGCTGACCGTTTCGTGTCCGGGTCTCGTACATCCCTTATGAATGTTTAGCACTTCATCCCTCTGTTGTTGCCTTTGCATACGCCAAATGCGCTAAACGCTCGATCTCTGTCTCATATGTCTTCTGGCAGGGACTCGTCATTCCATAACGTATCTCTATTACTGTCATCAGACTCTATAAGAGTGTGGGCACCATCACCGATGTGAACGTACGTTCCATGTCAGCTGTCACAAACCAACATATCTGAGCCCCATGTAAGTGAAAACTCATCATCGTGTCCTTATAATACGTTCACATATGCATTAATCACCTAGGTTAAGTTAGCCTGGTTGGCAACAAGCCACGCATAGACGTTTTGGTCCCTAGCGATACCAGATGGAGACCGACCTCTATGAATACCTGAAGAAGACATCATGTAGGATGTCAGCGCTTTTGGCGAATCTAAGCAGCGCTGGGTCCTCCAGATCCTCAAACAATGGGGCTGCCAGGTATTTTAAACGCGTTTTTAATAATGCCGGACACACGCACAGAACGTATTCTAAAGTTTCCTCAACATCCTTTCTGCATTTCCTGCATTTGTCCGTGTTAGCAATCCCTATCTTTTACGCATGTGCAGTCAATAGATAATGACCTGTTAGCATACCTGTGATAGTTCTGCAGTTCTTTCGCAAGAGCGTAAGTACGATTTGAGTCAGTTTTCTGACGTTAGTTCTACACATGTCTTTTGCTGTTTTGCATGTGGTTAGATTAGTTCACCTAGCTTCCACTCGCCTTTTCATGTAGTCGTCCATTTCATTGTAAATCGTTCTCTTGTTCAAAAGGTAGTCTAATTGCACTTTTTGCTATCTCATCTACTATTTCGTTTCCCATAATGCCTTTGTGACCAGGTACCCAATAGATCTGCAGCCTACTGTTTGCGGCTAGTCTTTCTATGGCCTCCCTGCTCCGTCGAACATTTTTGGACGTAATACAATATGAGCTTATTGCTTTTATTGCTGTTTGACTGTCCACGTATATATTAATTGTTGAGTTCTTTCTTGTTCTTGTGTAGGCTAGTTCCGCGGCTTTCCCCACAACAAAAACTTCCGCTTGGTCTGGCAGCTTGATAGGCTGCCGTATCCCTAGTTTTGAGCAGTAAATACCCGCTCCCACTCCATCTATAGTTTTAGAGTCGTATGTATAGATCGTCCCCTTAGTATTAAAATAGCCTATACATTTTTTGATGTTTTGAGAAAATGAATTTTAAACTTTTTGTCGAAAGTAGCTCTCACTCAAATCTCGTTATGTCTGTAAGTATTTACTATTTTTTGACTGACGTTTTGACCCACTTTGTGGAACTAGAATTTGAAAAAAATTTGACCACATATAAAATCGACGATGGAGAATCCAAAAAATCAATAAAAAAATAATAGCCTATGAGCACATAGGCTATTGTTATACTAAGGGGACGAGATGTGAAAAGTGCTATGGCCAGGCTTCATGCCTTTGTGCCGTCCCTCCTCTTCAATTGTAGTACGAAACCTTCTCTTCAAATTAAAGTACGGAGTCATGTAGTCTGTGCAACGTGAGCTCCACTTTCCTCTTGAGCTGTGACCGAAGGTTCTTCAAGTGAATACTCCAGCAGCCACCAACCTCCTGGCGGATTTCGCTGCCATGTTTTCCGCCATACGGTTAATAGTTATGCACAGAGCAGTGAGTCGCTGAATCCTTTCTAGTGGTATGTCAGTTTTATTGTCGCAGACCACCATAATAAGGCTCCGTACAGCAATATCGGTCTAACTAATGCCGTGTAGCAGCAATGCATCAGAGAGGGTGATAGACCCCAAGTAACGCCCAGCATTCTTTTACATGCGTACAATGCGTTACTGGACTTTTTCACCCTATCCCTGTGCGAGATGCTCATTGGTGGATCGTTTTAAGTGTGTTATTCATCACATTACTGATGGTGTCCAATCTCCCATTCTATTTAATTGGTCGTAATTACGTTCGTCGGGATGTCGTGCACAATATCTCCCCTTAGTTCGAGATCTGTAGTGTCCGCACACCCTGGAAAATGTGTGCTGACCAGGTCTTCTATAGAGTCCTCACAGCTGTCAGCCCACTCCCCGTTAATTTTTCGTATTGTTCTTGGTATAGACGAATTCTTGGATAACAGTTTCCTAAGTCTCGCCACTTCGTTAGTGTCTTCCATACTGCTACAGAAGTCTTTCCAAGATTCTCTCTTGGCTTTACGTATCTCTTTCTTGTATACTTTTAGTAGATATTTATACTCCTTCCAACAGAACTCATTGTCAGCAACTTAGGCTAACCTACAGAATTCATGTATCCTACGCCTTTGTGCTCCTAATTCCTTGTTCCAGCAAGGAGGCTTCACCTTGCGTCTATTACGTGTTGGGGGGCAAGATCTTTTGAAGGCTTTGACGAGAGCGATTACAAACAATTCAACCCCTTTCTCAAGTGCAACGTATGGCCTATATTTCCGGTGTATCATTTGGTGTGTATATCCCTTTACAAGTCCCAGTGCGTATCCTTAGGATTTCTAAAGAATATAAGTTTATTTTTTGAGCGGAATATTACCTAAAAGCTTGTGTATCTGTGATCAGCGAATGAGGGCCTACTCTCAACACTTCCCATTCCTGTACCATAACATGCTTGCTTGTGTAAAGTGTTAAATCAAGTACATTCTTCGAGGTTGGTCCAACATATGTTGGTTCTTCAAGCCCATTAATCACAAATATATGTATATATATATATATATATATAATTGGCACATACACCCTCTTTAGGTGTTTGGCCGAGCTCCTCCTCCTATTTGTGGTGTGCGTCTTGATGTTGTTCCTCAAATGGAGGGACCTACAGTTTCAAGCCGACTCCGAACGGCAGATATTTTTATGAGGAGCTTTTTCATGGCAGAAATACACTCGGAGGTTTGCCATTGCCTGCCGAGGGGCGACCGCTATTAGAAAAATGTTTTTCTTAATTTTGGTGTTTCGCCGAGATTCGAACCTACGTTCTCTCTCTCTGAATTCCGAATAGTAGTCACGCACGCACCTATTCGACGATTTATGCTTAAAAACACGAAATCGAGGTTGCCATTCATGAAATTGGAGCTCAAACAATCGAAAATGTGCTTAAAAATTGGGTTGATCGAATGGCCTACTGTAAAGCCAGTTGTGGCAGTCATTTGAACGATATTATTTTTCATTAATAAATGACAATGTTCAATCTTCAAAATAAAAAAAAGGTTGAAAAAATATTGATTAGTTTTTTTTTTTATGGCCGATTCAAAAGCAAATTTTACATGGGGGTGGGCCATACTTTTCGATGCAATAAATTCTAACTGACCCGCAAAATGCATACCCCCCTTGCCGTCATGCACCCCCCACAATATATATTCACCTCCGCCATGTTTGACTGTACCAACAAGATTTTGTTTCCGAAGAGCAGTGCCTGTTTTGCGCCAAACAATTTGAGAACCTCTTATTCCAAAAATACAATTCCAATTATTAGCGAATTCAATGCCCTTTCTTCACTCACAAGTGACATAAACGGCTTTATGTAAAACTTTTCTAGCAGTTTCCGCACAAATACTTTTTTTTTAAGTTTGGTTCGCCATACTGATTACGCTGCGCTCTTCTCGGACCCATAATAGCGTTCTTGGACGTCCAGACCTGGGCTAAGATGTTAAAATCCTGGTTTGCTTGTATAAGTAATTTTTTACTATACATTGAACAGAGGAAAACGTTCTCCCAATAGCCTTGCCAATATTTCGGAAACTATTTCCATCTTTCCATAATTTTATAATTATTTCTCTTTCTAATACACAATTTTTTCCTTTGGTTTCCATGTTTTCATATTACATATTGCCATTTTTAAATAAAATGTGCAACTGAGTTCCCTAACCGATCAATTAAAATGACAAATAATGGAAAGTGTGCAAAAACTTAACAAAAATCCTATTACAGTAAAGGTATTATTAAAAGAAACAAACTGTACGCAAACTTTCTGGTTGCTAGAAAAAATAAAATATGTTTTGCATGGTGTTTTTAATCAATTTAAAATTAATTAATTAATTTAATTTAATATATGGAAAATAACAATAAATTATTATTTTACAATAAAAAAAAGGAGCACTAGCTGCCAGGGCTTACGGCTCAAATATGAAAATATCACTTGTAATTTACTTGCACACAAATTAATTAACATTTTTACATTCCGCTCCCATCCTCGTAATCCGCAGCATCAGTTGGCTGTATTTTTCGTGGTCACCTCGTCTTCCTGCGAGCTGTACGCGCTCAATTCATCCGACATATCATTGTTAGCATCTAAATCGTTGTTGTTGTTGTTGTTGTTGTAACAGCATAAACATTCCCCATACTTACATACGGGGAATGCTGCTGGAGTGACAGTCCTTGACCGGATATAGATCCGGGTCGTTTCGGTAACGTAGAACCGACTGTCGTTGTAGTTGTGGTTGCTTTTATGAGTATTTGTACTTGTATTGCTTTTCGTCGTTTTACTAATTTTTTAAATTTAATTTTAATTCAATTTCCTATATTTGAAAAATTTAATAAAACGAGAATGCTCCCTCTACGCCTACTGTTTAAAATTATTTGTAAGGTGTACGCAGGATTTTATGGGCTATGTATATATATTTGTCGCTTACAACATTTTTTTTGTGTTTGGCCGAGCTTCTTCTTATATTTGCTGTGCACGTCTTGATGTCGTTCCAAAAAGGGAAAGACCTGCAGTTTTAGCTTTTTCATGGTAGAAATACATTCGGAGGCTTGCCATTGTCTGTCGAGAGGCAATGGCTATTAGAAAACACTTTTTCTATCATTTCTATCAATTGGTGTTTCGTGCCCAGGACTTCGAGCACTCCTGTGCACTTCTAAATGGTCATCAAAAACCAAATGGAGAACCTACAGTTTCATATTCTCTCCTAACGACAGATATATTTTATAAAATACACTGGAATACAAAATATAGAGCCTTTTTGGATCGCTTGCATAAAACGGGCATTTGAAGGTAGAAATCCTAACATGCTTCTGACCTATTCGCTCAGACTTTGTAGACATTAAATATGGAATATTCATTGAAATTACGAAAAGAATAAAAATTTCGTATCTTTAATCTCACAAAAGATTTTGATTAAAAATCAAGATTAAGGTTTTCTTAATGTTAGTTTTTTAATATAACATTTCAATATATATATATTTTTAGAAGTTAGGTTTTGATGGCATAGCATGACTTCATTTACACAATTAATCCATGGTAAGGACGAGCTTCTGTAGGTCGTAAACAAGTTACACGAACTTCAGATTTTAGACTTCAGATTCATGTTGACTGTATCTGTAATAAAAGGAAAGAATCTAGATTATATCACTTAAATATATATATATATACACCCGTTCTGGGTGTTTAGCCGAGCTCCTCCTATTTGTGCGTTCTGATGTTGTTTCACAAATGGAAGGACCTACAATTTCAAGCCGACTCCGAACGGCAGATATTTTTTATGAGGAGCTTTTTCATGGCAGAAATACACTCGAAGGTTTGGCATTACCTTCCGAGGGGCGACCGCTATTAGAAAAGACTTTTTCTTAATATTGGTGTTTTACCGAGATTCGAACCTACGTTCTCTCTGAATTCCGAATCCCGCAACAATATCACTTATACCCTATGATCAAAAAGTACCGGGAATGTTTAATTTAAACGAACCGCGCGCGTGATCGGTATATTTTTCTTATGTTGGTCGGACTGTAAGACACACATCTGTCTTATTTATCCGTTTTCAAGCGTTTGAGAGATGCTGTACGTTGCAAACGGCCAGAAATGTCGGCAAACAATTTTTGGATTTTGTGCCGAATTGTGCTGGATTATTTGACCGAACACCAAGTAGATACCATCGTATTTCCTGATATGGCCCCGTGCGACTGCTTTTTGTTTCCCAGCTTCGTTTAAAAGCTTCGTGGAAGGAGATTAAACGTTGGCACATGTGTGTTGCTTTAGACGGGTCATATTTTGAAGGAGATAAAATAAGTTTGCCTGAAATTTAACTCTGTTTTGTTTTATTTAAACATTCCCGGTACTTTCTGATCATAGCGTGTATACATATAAATATTTTCGAGCAAAACTATCTTAATATAAGAACCGTTAATTCTAAATGCAATAATATATAAAACTTCGGGTGTTGCCACAAATATGAAATTTTACTTACGAATTTAACTATGAGAGCGTTTATCATTCGGATAACTGCATTAATAAAACTGATTCGAGAAGTGAAAAACTTAATTTGGTTACTTATTTGATGGCATAGCATGACTTCATTTACACAATTAATCTACGGCTAGGCCGCGCTTCTGTAGGTCGTAAATAAGTTATACAAAACACGTAAGGTAGACTTCAGATCCATGTTGACTATATCTGTAATAACAAAGAAAAAATCTAGATTATCGATAGATCGTTTATACATATATACGCATACAATCTTAATATAAGAACCATTATTTTTAAATGCAATAATAAAACTTCAGGAGTTCCCACAAATATGAAATTTTACTTACGAATATAACTATGAGATCGTTTATCATTCGGATAACTTGTAAAAATATTTGTTTAAAAATCTTTTATTAACAAAAAAATAGGGATTCATTTTTCTGTATACAATTCATGTTCTTTCTACGGTGTGCTGTTCGGTTCCGCAGGTGTTCACGGAAGTGAATAAACTTTCTGACAATCATTACTTTAGCAGTGAATGCGAGGGCGGTTCAATAAGTACCCGTGTTGGATGACAGGGGAAGTTGATGTTAGCATCGTGTGCTGCCATCTATCAAACGACGGTAGAACAAATTTCATACTGGTTAATAGGTTGGTTTGGATTTAGCAGCTATTGGTGTAAGACAAGTTTCGTGATTTTCGGTAAGATAAAAAAAGCAGTATCGTTCGGTAATTCGCTTTTTGTTTTGGGATGGGAAAAAATGCGAGAAGATAAAAGCAAAATTGGATGTTGTCTATGGGGACGCTTGGCCATTTATGACCACGGCGAATATCCGTTTTTGATGAGGGGAGATCAGGACGCCCGGCCGACGTAGTTCCCGAAGAAATCATTCAAAAAGTCAACGACATGGATCTCGCTGATCGACGAACGAAAGTGCGCGAAGTAACAGAGACCATATGTGTATCGACCGGAGCGACAATTAATATTTTACATGATAAGTTGGCGATGAAAAAATTGTCTGCCTGTTGGGTGCTCACAAGCAACAACAAGCGGATGCAGCAGAAGCTAACTTCGAAGCAGTGTTTGGATCAATTTAAGGGATGATGAAACCTGGATTCATCATTATACTCCAGAAATTCAGCAATGGATTCCTCTCGGTGAATCTGCTCCAAAGATGGCGAAGACAATCCCGTCGGTCGAAAAGGTATTGACGACGATTGTTTAGGATGCGAACGGCGTCATCCTTATGGATTTGAAAAAAGAAGAACGATCACTGGACAATACTACAGTGAGTTATTTGGCCTCTTTCACAAAAAATTGAAAAAGACTCGGCTGCATTTGCTGCTTCTTTCACCACGATAACGCATTAGCACATTCATCCGGAGTTGTCGCCACCAAATTGCACGACTTGCTACCGTAGAAGCGTATTTTGGAGTTCGACAAATCCTATTTTTTGGAACGGTTAAATAATGGCCGGAAGAAGTGGAAGAAGTGTATCTTTCTAAAAGGGGCTATGATGAAAAAAAAAAATGTTTAAATCGTATCTCCATTTCTAACACGGGTACTTCTTGAACTCCCCTCGATTCTTATTTCTATGATTCAAGCACCTTACAATTTCTGAGTTCAGCTCAAGATCTTTTAAAGAAAGACAGCGACGTATTAGGCTTAAGGGTTCACCAGAATCTGCAGGGACTGTCTATCAGTAGGTTTGGTTTCAAGCGGGCACTTATCTAGGCCATATACACGAGTTTAGCCATATAAACTTGTAATTAAATAAAAGGCCACAGAATATGGTTTTGGGCTTGCGACCTTCCAATGAATCGTTCGTAAAAAATTTGACTTCTGATTGGCTTAAAAAGCCCTGCTTTTACTTGTAAACTGGCTTCTTTGACACCAAACCAGGGGTTTTGAGCGAAGTGGTTGAGAGGTGGGAAGAAGTTGTAAACAGAACCGGCGAATATATAATTGATGAACTTATTGATATAATTATTATGTTTTGTTTAAACAAGCCGTCGACAGAAGCGCTACGAACTTATTCCCCAACACAATAATTTCATAGCTGCTGAGTGATCACTTCCTTTCGAACACTTGGTTATGACAGAAATCTCAGCCCCCGTGTCGATGAGAAATTTTTGTTGCACAAATATATAACGGGTGATTTTTTAGCTACTTCTATTTTTAAACAGTTGGTTTATACAGCTTACACACGTTTCGTGTTTTGTTTCACTGTCAAACATCTTCAGTTTGGTCTATAATTTAACATTGAATCGTCTTACAAACGAACAACGCTTGCAAATCATTGAATTTTATTATAAAAATGCGTGTTCTGCTAAGAAAGTTTATCGACCATTTATTGACCATTTTGTGGTCAGTTTAATCGACCCACTGAAGCGGCTATTCGAGCTATTGTGACTAAATTTAGACCCAAATTTACATTATTGGCCATCAAACCACCAACACGCCTACGTAGAGTACGAACTGAAGAAAATATAGCAGCTGTATCGGCCAGTGTTAATGATGACCATCAATTATCGATTCGTCGCCGTTCGCAGCAATTAGGCCTCTGTTACTCAACAACGTGGAAATTTTTTGTAAAGCCTTTGAAAATACAGCTGGTGCAAGAACTGAAGCGCAACGACCTACCGCAACGCAGAATTTTTGGTGAATGGGCTCTTGGAAAGCTGGCTGAAGATCCACTTTTTTATCGAAAAATTGTTTTCAGCGACGAAGCTCATTTTTGGATCAATGGGTACGTAAATAAGCAGAATTGCCGATTTTGGAGTGAAGATCAATCAGAAGAATTGCAAGAGCCACCAATGTATCCAGAAAAGATCACAATTTGGTACGGTTTATGGGCTGGAGGTATCATTGGACCGTACTTCTTCAAAGATGCTGCGAATCGTAATGTAACTGTGAATGGTGAGCGCTACTGTGAAAAGATATCCAACTTTTTTTTGCCCAAAATGCAAGAGCCTGACTTGCATGACATGTGGCTTCAGCAAGACGGTGCCACATGCCACACAGCACGCGTAAAAATGGACTTGTTGAGAGGCGAGTTCGGTGAACATTTTATTTCACGTTCGGAACCTATCAATTGGCCACCCAGATCGTGCGATATAACGCGTTAAGATTATTTTTTGTGGGGCGATGTTAAAGCTCCTGTCTATTCAGACAAGCCTGCTTCAATTAACGCATTGGAAGACAACATTAAAGCATTTATATGTGAGATACAGGCCGCAACATTGGAAAGAGTATACCAAAATTGGACTAAGCGGATGGACCATTTGAAGCGCAGTCGCGGTCACCATTTGCATGAAATAATCTTCAAACATAAAATTATATGGACTGTACTTGCGATTTAAAAAAAAATTTCATGCCATTTTTCTGAACTTTACGTGTGCTTTTATGAAAAACTTTACTATAACTCTTAAAAATCACCCTTTATAAGACAAATTACAATCTGTTTTCTAACATTCGGTAATATTTGAAATAATAAGTCCGTTGTTGACTTCCTGTTAAATGAGATAGGATTGAGAGTTATTTCTGTAATTAAAGGGTTTATGTGTGACTGAAGTATTTTATTATGAGATGAGGCAAGCTTTTTTATTTCTTCAGCTCTTGTGAGGAATTTGAGATTACGATGTATTTGGGCATTTGTGATGTAATATGGTGCGTTTATAATCATTCTTAGGGTTGGAATCTTTGGAGTATTTGTGATTGGTAGGTCTTGTGTGTAAAGCAAGTAAAGTATTGGGCCCATTATACTGCCTTGGGGACGCCAGCTAAATTTTCATAGAGCTCAGGCTGTTCTTCGTTTTGTTTAACAAAGAAGTGTCGATCTTTTAGGTATATATATATATATATATATATATAAATGGCGCGTACACCCTTTTGGGGTGTTTGGCCGAGCTCCTCCTCCTATTTTCGGCGTGAGTAAACGTCGTTAGTACAAAGATACATATGTATGTATATAAATTTATACACTATGATTATTGTTTACAAACAAAATGCCGATAAAAAACAATATGCCCTTTAAACTTTGTATGATAACAATATACACAACACCAAAACAACAGAACTTGTCATAAGACAAACAAAAACTATCTACTAGTAAACAGATAATGACTGACACATCTCAATAGTATAAGTACAGGGTGGGCCATATAGGGTTTGCTTTTTGAACCACCTATTTTTTTGAGAATGGTAACACAAATGATATGTCAAATGTGTTCATAATTTACTTAAAGGTTTGACATTTACGAAATGGGACGCTATACGCTTGAACAAAATTGGGAAATATTGAAAACCTATTTCCAAAGTGGTGAATCTTCTTCTTCTTTTCTGATTTTCACAGCGGTGGCTACGTCAATAAGCAAAATAGTCGGATTTGGGGCTCAGAAAATCCACACGTTACTGTAGAGAAGCAAATGCATCCACAACGAGTCACTGTTCGGTGCGGTTTTTGGTCTGGCGGCATCATCGGGCCATTTTTTTCGAAAATGAGCGAGGAGCCGCGGTTGCAGTAAATGGCGAGCGTTACCATGACATGCTCAACTAGCTTTTGTTTCCAAAAATTGAAGAGGATGACATGGACGACATTTGGTTTCAACCGGACGGTGCAACTTGTCACACTGCCAAAGTTACACTCGAACTTTTGGTTACCGTTCTTGAAAACCGAATAATCAGCCAAAATTCCGAAATCAATTGGCCGCCTTGGAGCTGTGATTTAAGTCCGTTGGACTATTTTTTGTGGGGAGCCGTTAAGGACAAATGCCATGCGAACCATCTAGAGACGATTGATGCTTAAAAACACGAAATCGAAGTTGCCATTCATGAAATTGGAGCCCAAACAATCGAAAATGTGCTTAAAAATTGGGTTGAACGAATGGCCTACTGTAAAGCCAGTTGTGGCAGTCATTTGAACGATATTATTTTTCATTCATAAATGACAATATTCAATCTTCAAAATAAAAAAAAAAGTTTGAAAAAATATTGATAAGCTTTTTTTTTATAGCCGATTCAAAAAGCAAATTTTACATGGCTTACCCTGTAGCACTAAGATTTATGTAAACTAGTCAGTCTAAAAATTATGAATAAAGAGTGCACATTTCGGTGTAACCAAAAAATATTCTTTTTTCTCAAATATCACCAAATGATATTAACTGGGCGCTCAACCGTTTTTAAGGCATTTTAATAATTAAATGTGAAAATGATAAAAAAACTAATTCCACGCGAAATAAGATTTCCAACACTAACATTTGAAAAAAGTGCATAAATAATTAATGAAAAGAAAAAACGTTATAAAAAATTTCAAACAAAATGAAACAGTTAAGTTCAAATAACGGAAAGTGAAGTTATAAAAGTAGACTCCTTACAGCTAAGGATACAACATAAACTGGAATCGCGAAAAAAGCGACAGTACATCTTTTACCAAACACGTTTATCGTCGGACGCAGAAATGAGCGCACAAATAGCTGCCTTGACCACAACCCTGACTGAAACCAAAGAGAGGATGAATTCTCTTAAAACCAAAGCAACAGCTCAATACCAACAGATCAATACCAAGACTGTTTATGCAGACTCCTTTTATGTGGCAATAAGTTTTAGTGTGTCCATATTGCTGGCAGTTAGCACTTTGAGGGCCCTGATATCTTTATTATTTTAACTTTGTTTTAATTCAATGATGAGCATTAAGAGAGAGTGTGTCCATATTGCTGGCAGTTAGCACATTGAGGGACCTGAAATCTTTATTATTTTAAATTAGTTTTAATTCAATGTTGAACATTAAGAGAGGTTTTTTAGTGGTTCTGTGTTTCATATTATATATATTTATTGCTTTGTAACCGAGATTTGCAAGTTCAAGCGAGATGTCTTCTGTGCTAACAGAGTGATACTCGTACATTTTTTTTAAAATAACTTTAAAGTTCCTTTCTTGTTTAGGCTTGTACATACTTACATACGGGGAATGCTGCTGGAGTAACAATCCTTGGCCAGATATAAAAATCCGGATCGTTTCGGTAACGTAGAACCGATTGTCGTGGAAACGAGTAATAACTATAGTCGGTGTTGAGTGGTTGTATTTTAACCTGCTCATTATTTATGTATGAGTTTTAGGCCATACGCACCTACAGCTTTTTCTGTTAGGAGCTTCATCAGTGGGGTGATTTTTTTAAATTTTTTTAACGAATATTGGTGGGGGTTTTGCCATTTTTTCCTGGGGTTTGGGGTTTTCATTTTCCTCCTCGATTTCTAAGGGAGAAAATCGATTCCGAACTGCTTAGCCATTACTGGCCAAGTTTAGCTTGTTTTAGGTATATTTTAAGCTTACCTGGGCTATCACGGGGTCTTTTTTTATTTCTACGGATTGCCAATTACTACCTGTAGAAATGTTGGGTACGGAAGACTCCTGTTGTTGATAAAGTAGATTCAGTCTCTACTGAACCTGCTGTATCTGTTGCTTTATACTAAGTTTTGGGCTATTTTGAGCTATTTGCCACTGATTTTCATTAGGTGTAAGGGGTAAGGCATTTCGTGCTCGACAAATTTGGAGTCTGCCCCGAGCCAGATAGATGTTGCTTTTGTGATTGATGTTAATGTAGGTAGTCTGAATGTCTGAATTTGGTATCCCCGCAAAACTAATACGGCTGTGTAAGATGACGTTGCTCAACACCAGCAGCGCCGTCAGAATTGGGAAGGACCTCTCCGAGCCGTTTGATACCAAACGAGGTTTCAGACAGGGTGACTCGCTGTCGTGTGACTTCTTTAACCTAATGTTGGAGAGCATCGTACGAGCCACAGAACTTAATCGCTCAGGCACAATTTTTTATAAGAGCGTTCAATTGCTGGCGTATGCCGATGATATTGACATCATCGACCTTAACAACTGCGCTGTTAGTTCTGCCTTCTCCAAACTGGATAAAGAGGCAAAGCGAATGGGTCTGGTGGTGAACGAGGACAAAACGAAGTACCTCCTGTCTTCAAACAAACAGTCGGCGCACTCGCGTATCGGCACCCACGTCACTGTTGACAGTTATAATTTCGAGGTTGTAAAAAACTTCGATTATTTATGAACCAGCATTAACACCCATAACAATGTCTGCCATGAAACCCAACGTAGAATCTCTCTTGCCAACAAGTGCTACTTTGGACTAAGTAGGCAACTGAGCAGTAAAGTCCTCTCTCGACGAACAAAACTAACACTCTACAAGACTCTCATCATGCCCGTCCTAACGTATGGCGCAGAAGCTTGGACGATGACAACATCCGATGAAGCGACGCTTGGAGTGTTCGAGAGAAAGATTCTGCGTAAGATTTTTGGACCTTTGCACGTTGGCAACGGCGAATATCGCAGACGATGGAATGATGAGCTGTATGAGCTTTACGACGACATAGACATAGCGCAGCGAATAAAGATCCAGCGGCTACGTTGGATGGGTCAAGTCGTCCGAATGGATACAAACGCTCCGGCCTTGAAAGTATTCGATGCGGTACCAGCTGGTGGTAGCAGAGGAAGAGGAAGGCCTCCTCTGGTGTGTCCAACTGGCGCCGGTTAGCACAAGAAAGAAGCGACTGGCGCGCTTTGTTAAACTCGACCAAAATCGCGTAAGCGGTTATAGCGCCAATTAAGAAGAAGAAGAATTGCCAATTGCTACCTGTAGAAATGTTGGGTACGGAAGACTCCTATTGTTGATAAAGTAGATTCAGTCTCTACTGAACCTGCTGTATCTGTTGCTTTATACTGAGTTTTGGGCTATTTTGAGCTATTTGCCACTGATTTTCATTAGGTGTAAGGGGGTAAGGGGTAAGGCATTTTGTGCTCGACAAATTTGGGGTCTGCCCCGAGCCAGATAGATGTTGCTTTTGTGATTGGTGTTAATGTGCTTTTATTTTTTGGGGCATTTGCGTTTTCCCCTAGGGTAGTGTATTTTTGGCTGCGTTGGGTGGGTCATGTCGTCCGAATGGATACAAACGCTGCGGCTTTGAAAGTATTCGATGCGGTACCAGCTGGTGGTAGCAGAGGAAGAGGAAGGCCTCCTCTGCGTTGGAAAGATCAGGTGGAGAAGGACTGGGCTTCACTTGGTGTGTCCAATTGGCGCCGGTTAGCACGCGCTTTGTTAAACTTGGCCAAAATCGCGTAAGGGGTTATCGCGCCAATTAAGAAGAAGAAGAAGTGCATTGTTGATTTTGTTGCTGTAACTGTTTTTGTTGGGCAGGTGACAAACTGTCATGTTTTTTTTTTATATTTTTTTATTTATTATTATTTTATTTATAATTTAGAGGGAGAGAAATGAAAGACGAAGATACGGAAAAAATAAAAAATATCCAGCGATAGACACAATAAACGAGAAAAGAGTGAGACACCGTCGGAAAAAAATCTTGTGTGGAAAGAAACGGGCACCGAAACAGCAAAGGGGAAAAATATTGCCGGTGACGCATAGAATGTAAGCAAAGTAAGCAGCGCATATTTCAATTTAATGCAAAAGAGGTCGTAGGTTTTTGTATTTCTGATGGCGCTGTGGCTGATGCAATTTTTGAAAAAAAAGCTTATGAAAAGAGTCAACGACGATAGACGCCCGGCATATAGTGATATAAATTCTTAAGCCGATAAAGTACACATTTTTAAATGATTGATTGCATTGAAATTTGTGTATGTATGTATTGCCGAACATCATTCGCAAAATAAAATCTCAAAAATATTACTTTAATATAAAAAAAATTGTGTATTATAACTTTTCTTTACCTCTACACCTCGCTATACTATATTCGAAACGTAGCTATATATATACCATATATATATTTTAGAAAGAGAAGGGCAGACTTGGTTGAAACAAACTTGGTAATATATTGGCAGAGTCTCGCCAAAATAGTAAATAAAATCTTTTTCAAAGATATCAACTATTATAAATGCCTTTTTATCTTTCAAGGATTATGTATTCTGGCCAACACAAAGTTGGTTGCTGAAAATGAGGCGGAAATAAAAGATCTTATCTTAGATGAGTTCGCGAAAACTTGTTAACGCTGTAAATAAATTGGAATATTCAGAAAATTTTGGCCGTCAATGCTTCTAGTCCATCGACGTCTATATTCATTTACTCTGCAAGTCTTATGTTAATAATAGTAGATTAACTTACCTTCGGGACGAGCTTTCGGTTTCGGCAAGCCTGCATCTTGCATCAAATCAAACGAAAATGCTACATTTGACACCATTTGATCCACATCCTGGGGCGTAAGATGAAATTCGTATAATGGGACAAAAAAACCACCAAGCAGCCCCATTAATAAACACAAGTATACACCATCTCGAAAATCTGAGTTAAGATCGGTAATTTCAAAGTTCAACTTTGTTAAATGTTTGTTTACAAAAGTTATAAGTGACTTTTTAACGACAGATAATTTATCTGGAGCGCAATCAAATAGCGTATCGAAAGCATCTTTGTCACAACGCATTCCCACGTCATCATATTCAGAAGTTATTTGCTCTTGGAATTTTCTAAATCAAAATATTTTTATAACTTTCGCCTTTATACATCATAATATTTAAAAAGAAACTTACTGAGCGTTCAAAAGGCCACCACTTTTCTGAGCGATTACAACATTAACGAAAACATTTTCCGGTAAACGAATTGGGGCCCTGAAGTATCGAGCTAACGCAACTAGTAAGTGTAGAATAGCAATTAAATTCTTTGAGTGTACACTTTCAACCGACCATTTTGGTATCTTCTGATGAAATCCTAAGGTCTGCAAGTAAAGTTATTATTTAAATTTAATTCATAAATTTTAAGTGTTAGATATCTCTAGAATTTTCAAAAACATCTAAAACGAGCAATAAGACAGAACAAGGAAATATATATTTGGAAATCCACATGCATTCTAAATTAAAGGTATAT
The DNA here is from genome assembly GCA_037575425.1 of Anastrepha fraterculus. Taxonomy (NCBI): domain Eukaryota; kingdom Metazoa; phylum Arthropoda; class Insecta; order Diptera; family Tephritidae; genus Anastrepha; species Anastrepha fraterculus. The sequence goes on from JAYXIM010054978.1 coordinate 21,711, forward strand.
GAAAGAGTTATAAAATTGCATCATTAGTAAACTATAAAATGTTTTGACCTCATATTAATAGTAGTGCGTTCTCTAAAGTGGAAAAGCATGACTTCATCCAAAATAAACTGAATACAATTCTGAAAGATGTCCTTTGCTACTTGCTCATATGTTTTGCGTCGATATCGTACCGACCAATTTCAGATGCATTTCCTCTGCACATGTCGAATAACTTATTCAAGGATTTCAATATACTTGTGCTGATCCATGATACAATCAACACTTCTTAGCCCTGCCATAAGTTATGTTACAAGTTAAATACCGTAGTTTTATTTAATCATGTCAATATTAAAAAAAAAAATTAATTTTCAATCGAAATGGTAAAATTTTGCTTTTACACAAGCCGTCAAACGATTATTGCAGCACGTACGGTTTCCATGGATAGTGACGCCGCTGCTCGATCCAAAGATTGTTTGAGACTCTCCAAATTTCTGTGGGGTCTTCGACAGGCAATGTTCTCCAATTCTGACCACAAACTTTAGTCCAACGGATTCAGATCTGGGCTTCTAGACGTCTTCAGTTGTTGTTGTTGTTGTAGCAGCATAAACATTCCCCATTCTTACATACGGGGAATGCTGCTGGAGTGGTAATCCTTGGCCGGATATAAATCCGGGTCGTTTCGGTTACGTAGAACCGACTGCCGTGGAAACGTCTTCGGTCTTAACCACTGCTGGGTGATTTTTACCTTGTGGGCTGGAGAGAAATCTTGCTGGAAAATGCAACGTTCTCCATTGAAGTGTACTGCTCAACTGCTCACCACGCCTTCTAAAACATCCTCCTGGTACACTTTTTCTCCTTCAAACAACATTTTTTGCGTCATTAGAAGTTTTAACGACAGAAACTCCTTCAACAGTGAACATTCTCTCATCTGTGAAAAGAATACTTTCATGGGCGTTGACCGCGTACTTCCGAAGAAGTTGTTTGCATCTGTCAAGCATGATATATGTAATTTTCTTCAAGCACGTTGTCAAAATGTGACCATTTGAGCGAAGGAGGACTTTTGTGTGGAGATCATCTCTAATTAGTCTTGACATGGATCTGGTCGATATATATTTCCCTGGACATGATTTTCTGCTTTCTAAGGGAATATCTGCAAATTCTTTCCCGAACGGCTTTTATGACTGCACTGGTTCGAACCACGCGAAGACGACCATTTACAGACACTTTTTCTATCTGTCACTGCAGACGTTTGGGAAAAATGATTGATCGTTCGGTAAACCAACATTCTCGAAATATTAAGTTTTTTTCAGCAATTCGTAAATCTGACTTGCACTTTTACCACTTTTCCTTAGCCCCCTATCTAACAATGGAGCCAAATTTGCCACGAAACTGAGTATAATTTATGCATACGAACAAAAGCAAAAATAACAGAACTTTTTACTGCCAATTTGTTCTCGCCGTATGTATTACAAACTTTGTCACAGAATTTATGGCAAGATTAAGTATATCGGTCCTGTACTATGGGGAATTAATATTACATGCCGTCTCACTAAATTAATTATTTTCATCTGTAAATCGTTTTGGGCCGCGAGTTTGAAAACAATTCTTGAAGTTTAAAGCAACCAATATTTTTTTGTATTTCTTTGTAGGTTGTGTTTTTGTTACGTAATTTTCGATCAAGTCTCTGATTTTACTGATAACATGTGGAAAGTCATATATTTCTATAACTTCACCGTTTTTATCTTTATCACTCGAAAATTGTTAACTTAACAAAAACAATTTGCTCTAATACAGAAATAGTTTTTGTACGCAAATAATTTTGCTCGCTGGTCAGTTAATGGGAACCCTGCTATTATTATGAACAAAGCAATTTCAATGATTCAAGCCAAATGCGAGTGGCATTAAATGTAATACTTCGATCAAACAAATAAAACAACGATGTGGTGGCGAATGACCAAGACACTCTGAATGTAGCAGCGAGGATGGGGAATTAGGTAGCGATGCCCCAGCCGCTGAAAATCGCAATACCAGCACCCGACCTAGATGAAGTGCGAACACACATTAGGCGACTCAATAATAACAAAACCGCTGGAGCAGACGAACTTCTCGTCGAGCTATTCACAGCTGGAGGCGAAGAGCTGAAAAATCGCTTGCAACAGCTCCAGCTCCAACAGACTAGAATCTGACTATGCATTGCCCAATACATAAGAAGGGTGATCCTGCAAGTTACCGCGGTATAAGCCTGCTTAACATCGCATACAAGGTCATGACGTGCGTATTATGTGAGAGAGTTACGCCCATCATTAACAAACTGATTGGTCCTTATAAGTGCGGCTTCAGACCTAGTAAGTCCACCATAATCCAGATCTTCACAATACGCCGAATTCCTGAGAAAACCCACGAAAAACAGTTCGATATACATCATTCGAACCTCTTCGTCGATATTAAAGCCGCCGTTGATAGCGCGGATAGAAATCCCCTCTATCCCGCTATGTCTAAGTTTGGTATCCTCGCGTAAGATGACGTTAGGCGCTGAATTGAAAGTAACCTCACCGAGCTGTTCCCAACGAGGTTTCATCTTACTGATAAAAATCTTCCGCGTTGCCGCTAAACCGCTTTGATACTATCTTTCACAAGATTATCATGCTACTAGCATATGCCGATGACATCGACATTATCGACCAAGTGCTGCAGGACCTGTCAGCATTCGAGACACCAGAACTGGCACCAGCGAGTGCAGGACAGACACGGCATTGGCACCTAACCGTTGCACGCCTGTATGTTCAAACATGCACCCAATTATCAATTAAGAACATTTCAGCAGTTTAGTTGTAATCCAATTTGGCATATAAAAGTTTAAATTAATTGTCAATAAATTAGTGTCAGATTACTTAGGCAACCCTTGCGTTGCCACCCAAAAAAATTTACATATTCTGCTACCCGGGTACCCCGACGACAGTTTTTTTGGTATAAATCACACAGCTACTATACTGCACCATTGTTTAGATAGTCTCTCCTTTACAGTGTGTATTTCAAGAAGTATAGTAAGTATATAGGCGGAAATATGTATACGAAGACTTATTTACATACATTTTTTACGTGTTTCAGACAGTACCAGTACAATATTTGTGGCTAAAGACAAAACGGTTTGGAATAAAATTCCGCAATCAAATCGTCAAACTCCTGCGAGAAATATCGTGAGACAAAGGGCCACATAGGAATACAGAAATATTAACAATTGCCGATACATTTAAAAAATTATGTCAATCGAAACCGTTGATATTATCATGCGTTGCACGAATAAAAAAGCAGAAGCTATGTATGAAGATTATAATAACAAAAATCCTCAAAAGGAGCAGCGCATATGGAAGAAAGTTACGGTAACAGAAATGTATTCTTTTTTTGGAATTTTGATATGTGCGGGTGCAAATAACTCGAACACAAATCACGTAGATGAAATGTGGAAGAAAAGCTCATTCCCTTTGTACCGTGCAACGATGGGACGAAGAAGATTTCAATCACTTTTACGGTTTAAACGTTTTGATGATCATATTACACGCCGTATACGAGCAGCCACAGACAAAGCTGCACCAATCACTGATGCATGGAACATGCTGAATGCAAACCTAGCAACAATGTACACTTGACTATTGATGAACAGCTTTTTCCTTAAGTGATTTTGTTTTACAACAAAACCAAAGCCGGCGTTGATACTATGGATCAAATGTGCATGAGATACTCTACGCAATGGCGAACTTGCACATGACCGCTAGCTTTCTTATACAATATGTTGGATATTGCTTGTGTTGCTGCTTACGTCATTTATTATGAAAATAATATGCTTTCCAGCAAAAGCAATCGACACAGAGTCTTTTTGCGCCAGACTTCAGAAGAGTTAGCTATGACGGTGATTCAATAGCGAACTTCCAACCAGCAGGTTATGCGAAACCACGCAACTAGGCTTGCAGTCGAAAGTTACTTCGAAAAACCAGTAGCGGTTGTAGTACCTGCTGACAACCAACGTCGAGACGTTACTGGCAGAAAAGTTGTAGTTGGGTCATGCTACATTTGCAACGAGTAGCCTATTCGTAGGCGAAGATAGACTTAATTATTTATATGTATTTCTCTGTTTATTACTTTCATTCTTTACTTTTATTAATTTTTCACGTATTACTGACTGTGCAAATAGCGCAATGTCGATGTTTTTTTCGTAACAATCACATTGCAAAATGTAATAATTATTATTATATACAGTATATTCATTCAATAAACAATTTAAAAAGAATATAATTTATAATTAATTACTAATAATACTTATTTACTTTTTATTTGTATAAGTAAAGATATTTTCATGGCATAATACATGAATCTCTTGTTTTCTGTATAGGGGTAACCCGGGTACCCGGTGTCTTATACATTTACTTTTTTTCAAATGCAAAAAAATTTTGAAGTCAAAAATTTTTTCAAAATATGTTTAATGCATATTTAGATATACAAAATAAGTCAAATCATGGGGATCCATGACGAGATTGGCCTATCTCTCCTAGGAAAAAAGTTATTTAACAAAATGTACGCCGATGGGCACCCGGGTACCCGGGTGGCAACACAAGGGTTAATCTCATTTATAAGCTTCTAAAAAGAACCTTTGAGTTTAATTTCGAAAAGCTTCCAATAATGAAAAACTAGCAGTTATCCTTCTGACTCTTCTGAACACTGCCAGGTTGCAATCAATCCTCGAATATATTGACTGGCTATCTATTGCTAAGTAAGATGTAAAACGAATTATGAAGAATTACGGATGTAAGAAACTCTACGTGTCACACCCGACTGTGAATATGTGAGAGAAAATTATTACCTCGCGAAAGCTGCTGAGGATTTTGTCGTATTGGGATGATTCTGCATCGACCACAAAAGCTACGCGAAGGCACACACAAACAACAGCTGATATTTTTGCATTGCCGCCATTCATCGGGCATCAAAAGTTCCACAAAAGGAAAAAACGGCGACACTCAGTAACGGACTTTTAAGCATTCGCCTGACCTAGTTTTCTTTTCCCTATTCGCTATTTCCAGCCGCCGTATCCGAATGAGTTATGTCATCATTTTTTGTGTACTTGTAGGACATTGTTATTATACGTAAGATATTTGATTGTTGTCGATGAATTTTGTTTATGTGAGGTCTTTTTGAAGTTTGTCCTCATTTATTTCGAAACTCCATTTCACAAACCATTTTTTTATATTGTTTGTGTAGATCTGCAATTTTTTTGCTGCGATTGAAAGATTTTTTCCAGAAGACAATAAAATTGTGTTGTTGTTGTCATATATATACGGGGAATGCAGCTGAAGTAACAGTCCTTGGTCGGATATTAATTCGGGTCGTTCCGGTTACATAGCATCGTCTGTCGTGGGAACGCAAATTGTGTCGTCTGCAAATGTTTCTCTAGTTCAGTTAGTTAAATAAGACGAATAGCCGTGGTCCTAGAATGCTGCCTTGAGGAACTCCTGTTCTTATTGGATGTATTCGTTAGTATTTATCATTGTATTTTATGTACAATAGAACATCGTTCAGTAAGATAGCTCTTGATAATTAAATAATACGGGAGAATATTGCAATATTAGTATATGTAAGAGACCTTTGTGTTTATTTTCCATATCTGAAGTTATTTCTGGTTTACGCGATGTATTTGTTGAATAGTTTAAAGTTTTTTTAATTCGAAAATCGTATTGAGGATGCTATTTTTCGAGTGAAGGATTTACGTAATGTAAAAATTTTTCGGCCGCCGCAGCCCAATGGGTCGGTGCGTGACTACCATTCGGAATTCAGAGAGAACGTAGATTCGTATCTCAACAAAAAAATTAAGAAAAAGTTGTTTCTAATAGCGGTCGCGCCTCGGCACGCAATAGCAAACCTCCGAGTGTGTTTCTGCCATGGGAAAGCTCCTCATAAAAAATATCTGCCATTCGGAGTCGGCTTGAAACTGTAGGTCCCTCCATTTGTGGAACAACATCAAGAGGCACACCACAAATAGGAGGAGGAGCTCGGACAAACACCCAATATATATATATAAAAGTTTTTTTGCAATTTTTGATTTAGTTAGAAGTAGGCTTATAAGTCGATTTGAAGTTAAAGCTGTTGGATTTTTACCCGATTTTGGTAGCAAAATGATTTCAGCGACTTTCAATACTTTTGGAAAGTATGGAATATGTATGCTTCAATTGGTAGCTCCGTAAGTGCTTTGCTCGTCAGCATATCATATCTGGCTGCTTGTATTGCTTATTTTTGTGCTGGTATCAGTATGAACATTATTATTCATGTCAATTTCGATAAGACTTTTTTGAAATAATTTACCAATGTCACTGCGTTTTCATCATTTTACAGATGCCCATGTGTTATCATTTTTTCTTAATAGTGGTTGATTGCTTTATCTGGTTTTTAGTTTGTACTTTTTGTACATTGCGAAATGTGTTTTCAAGCTATATCAAGTTTTCTGTGGAGCAAAACCCGCTTCAGTCGTACTGTACCAGTGAAGACGAAAGGTAAGGTACGGTGCACGAGACAGGGCTAGTTCACTGAGGCGGCAACCCTTGGTCGGGAAACCGAGTCATTCCAGTAACGTAGAACCGACTGCCATGGGTATAGTATGGTGTCAATGGTGGCTTCAATCATGCAATAAATCGATTGTTAAGCGCAGTGTATGACAAGTTGTACCGTCTTGTTGGAACTAAATGTCGACGATGATTACCTGATTAATTTTTGGAAACAAAAATTCAGTCAACATGCTCGATAGCACTCGTCATTCACCGTAACGGCAGCTGCTTTCGACCGATGATGCCGCCAGTGCTCTATAAACTTCGCAAAAATATATATATATGTATATATATATTTTTTTTTCAAATAAATTTACACAATCTATTGAGATTTGTTCTGGCGCTAAACGATTCATGATGACTAACAGTTCGGTTCATTTGATTAGAAGCAATAATTTTTACGTAAGAAAATTTTTATTAAAGAAACCGTATTTGACCTAGTAACTGACAATTCAAATGAAGATTGTCCTTTGCTCGAAAATATTACTTCAGCTAACGGTATTTCGCAGCAGTAAAGCTTCAGCAGTTTTTATATTGTGCGTGATTATTGGCTTACTTGAGTAGAGGCATTAACCAAATAAAAAAATAATAATAACAAATATAGGAAAACATTTTTTTATACGCGTATTTATTGTTTAAAGCTTAGTAGTTTATGCTGGCACTTTGTTTAAAAATTCGTAAATACGTTGATGAATGGATTTGTACAAATTCTCCAGATAGCCTAATGAAATTTCAGACCAGGCCGTTTTAATGATTCGAATTAAAGCACTTTTGTCTTCAAATTGTTGCCTATTCTCATACACCTTACGAGCAAGCCATCCCCATATTTTTCAATAATCAGAATCAGATTCAGATCTGGGAAATTTGGTGAACATGTTAAAGTTTCAACATTTTGGGATGCAAATTGACCACACTTGTATTATCGTGCTGAAATAATGTAAAAAATCCAAATGTTTGACAAACTGTTTTCTGTCTTCTTGTTCTTCCTTCTTGATTGGCGCGATAACCACTTAAGCGATTTTGGCCGGGTTCAACAGAGCGCGCCAGTCGTTTCTTTCTCGTGCTAAAGGGCGCCAGTTAGATGCACCAAGTGAGGCAAGTCCTTCTCCAGGTCGAGACAAGGCCTTCCTTTTCCTCTGCTACCACCAGCTGGTACCATATTAAATAGTTTCAGAGCCTAGCGTTTGTATCTGTATTGTATTTGTATTTTTTCTGGCTGCAACATTTGCCAATTCTTTAATTCTTGCTGTTGGAAGTGCGGATTTTGCAGGGAAACCCAGTTTTAAAGCCATCGAAGTTCTGCCTTTATAGTTCATACCATAGGAGGCACCTTGTTTCACGTAAAAACCGACAACGTTTGGACTTCAGCCAATCTTTTTGGCAATTTGGTGATTTGAAGGTCCGTCTGAGGTCAAGATATCAAACCTTTCTGCTTTCCCATTTTATTAGAATTAAGGAGTTTTCGGCCAAACACAAAGAGTGATTAAAAATCCTATCCCTTTTCACAGCTTTAATGCGCAAATAATGTAGGCAAACTGAGTACCTTTATTCAAGTGAACCAATAAATCAAGCACAATATTAAAACTGATACAATTTTACTGCTGCGAAATAAAGATAGAACATTTTTATGCATGTTTATTTTCGAGCAAAGTACAATCTTCACTTGAATTATAATAAACCCTTGATTACTAGGTCAATCAATGCTTTAACATGCATTCCATGCATTCGATAAAACTTATTGTCTCTTTATCAAATGAAGCAGACCTTACTGAACATAAATGTCAACACATTTTGCCATTCTCAGCTATTATACCATAGTTATCGATATCGAAATTTTTCATGCAGCTAAAAAAACACCCGATATAAAAAATTTTATTTGATTAAAGTAATTAATATTTTAATTAATCAGAAATAATTAAATCATTCGGATATTTGATAACATATTATGTAGATGCATATTTTTACTTACATGATTAACTGCATTAAGAACAACATCAAGCTTTTGTCGTTGCCCTTCTTCAGACTGTGTTACTTCGAGTACATCAAGTTTTTTGCCTGTCAGTTTCTCCCATAATTTATGTAAAACCTAAAAGAAATTTGAAATAATTCTAAATTTTCAGGTGTGTACAGTTGCTATTTATATTTCTGGTATTGGGCAGTTCCAATGTTGTTTGCATTAGAAAGTTGGACATATTTTACCATAAACGTACTCAGAACGTTTTTATGATATTAGTGATCCATATTAATGTGGTTCACAGGGGCTTTGAAAATTCATCTTTAAGCCGTGAACGCTTTCGTGTGATTATTTTCCACAAATTTCGACGAGGATTAACAAGGGAAGAATTAAATAAATTAATTATACGGCGAGCCATTTTTTCGAGGAACACGAACGACTTAAATGAAACTTTTTTAAAAATTGACAAAATAGCCAACGATATTGGCCTCTTCGTTAACGAGTGTAAAACGAAATAAATGATGAAATCAAGACGGCACACAAATGCACAGAATCTTCATGTAGGTGCATATACTTTTGAAGCGGTACAACAATTTAAATATCTAGGTGTTATGTTCACTTGTAGCAGTAACTTAACACCCGCAATCAAAGATCGCGTCAACGCCGTCAATAGAGCGTACTATTCACACCTTAGTTTGTTCAGGTCTCGTCTTTTATCTAGATCTACGAAGCTGACCATGTATAAAACTCTTATACGACCAATTTCAATACATGGTTGCGAGGTGTGGACTATGAAAATTAATGACAGTGCGCTTATTGCTAACTTCGAAAGGAAAATTTGAAGGAAAGTGTTCGGACCCATTAAAATTGAAGATGGCAGCTACATAATTAGGTACAACTCGGAATTGAACGAACTTATCCAACACGAGACAGCTGTGCTTTTTGTAAAGGCGCAGCGTATGCGGTAACTAGGTCACGTGCTCCGTATCCCTGCTGAATCCGCTGTAAAGAAAGCCATGACTGGAAAGATAATTGGTGCGAAGGCGAAGGGAAGACCGAGAAACCGATGGATAGACGCAGTAGGAAGCGATCTCACAGCAATGGAAATTCTCAACTACGAAGGAAAAGCAAGTGATAGAAAACTTTGGAGGAGTTTTGTGAAGGAAGCTTTGACGCACCCCGCGTTGTAATGCTGTGAATGATGATGATTATACGGCGAGCAGGAACCATCCTCAAGCACTAAAAAACTGGTGCAATGAATTTTGTTGTAACCGCTGCCCGTTCACCGGCGAATTCCTGGAAGGTCATCTGAAACCAGTTGTGCCCGAAAATATTTATTATGTGTGCGAAATGATTGAGTAAGATAGTCATGGCATGTTTGCATTAGCATGACGAGCATCAATAAAATCTTGCATACCTTGATAACCTTGTGGTAAAATAGATGTATTCGCGCCAGATCCCACACAATTAAAAAAATTAACATAAAACCGTTTTCAACCACAAATGTTAGATTTTCCATTACTATGCCAGAAATATAAATAGCAACCCGCATAATATAAGTCCAACCTGTCCGTCGTACAAATCTTCTTCAATGCTTTGTACTATAATTCGTTGCTCAGCTAATTCGTCATTCAACCAGTCGATTAGAATTCGTTGGAGTTTAATAACTTGAGGATCATTTAAAGATTGCGGGTCTATTACCGCTCGTTGCTCCAACTCTTGCAATGTGTAGTCTTCTGGAGGTATGTCAAACTGATTGGGCAATCCTGGCGATTCGATTGCATGTTTTCCTTCCTCTTCCACTTTTTGAACTTAAAATGTTAATGTAAAGAAAAAAAGTAAAAGCTCTGTTAATGTTATTGAGATCGAAAATAAGTAATTTTTTAAAAATGGGTAGTGTTGTCGAGAAATATTAACAATATCTAATAAATTTATGAATAGCTATCATACGACACCATATCTGCTGCTAACCCTTTTGCATATTGTTGCCCCTATTATGTATTGGAGACATTTGTCAAGTTGTTGATCTAGTACTAGTATCGGTATTTGTATTATGCAATGCGATTAATATCGGTGTAAAGAAAAAGGCAGACAATATCCCTGAGTTTGCTCTAAAGGCAAGTACCGTTTCAAATAATTGAGAACTTTGCTGAAAGTATATGACAATTTATGTGAAAAAAATGTCAAAATCATCTTCGCGGCAAACATTTACGATTTTTAGAACAAATCAGATTCGAGTTATTTTGTTTGAAGAAAGCACAAATGTACATATTTTATTAACAAATCCCTATTTCCCCTGTTCGTTAGTAATTTTAGCTTAAGCAAAACGTTTTTATATTTGTTTGGAACACTATCACCGTTTTTTAAAACCTCTTACTGGTCAACTGCGGTACCTCCAGTTCTTAAGCTTTGCGTAGCCCTGGGATTCTTTGCAGAAGGAAGCTATCAAAAATGCTAAGGAAACGTTTTCAACATATGCATAGATAGAACAAAAAATGTGTCCTACTCATATAAAATTTACACGAGTAAAGAACAGCAGACCAACAACAAAATTAATTTTCGGACTGGTTTGGATTTCCAGGTGTAATAGGTTGTGTGGACGGCACCATGTGCACATTTTAGCTTCTAAGGAGGAGTTACAACCCTTTCACATAAATCGAAAAAAATATTTTAGCATAAACACTTTAATGGGAAGTATATTGCGTTTGTATTTATTTTTAATACATGTAAATTTTGTATAATTCAGGTTTACGACTGAACGAATGAACATAACTTAACATAACAGACATTCACGAACCACTCATGGCCTTTATATGGAATAACAGCACACTCAAGGAAATGATGTCAAATAATGCAGGAGAAAATACATGGCTTTTCGGTAACATATTTTTATGCATAAACTAATGACTGTGATGACTAATGACAACTAACAAACGTATTTGTGAAGCCGGGTTTCCGTTGAAGACATACATGATGAGAGACGCAGAAAGTGGCAGCCGAGAAGGCCGATACAAAAAAAAGCGTTGAACATATTAGAGCATTGCCAAGAACATAATATAGCGAACCTTTAGCGTTTTAAAGTCAAAATTCAAATGCCTATATTCCGAAGGCGGGCTTTATTTTGAACCAGTGAAAGCAACTATAGCTGTAACCATTTATAAGATCGGGCGTCGCAGAATATGATACCTAAAATTATAACGAGGAAACAGATATACTCGTAAGTTCGGATTTTATATCAACCAGCAATAATCATATAGCTTAAGAAATTAATAATAGTTTACGTAATAATAATTTAATTGAAAAGTTCTTTATTGATTTAAAATCAACTAAAACAGTTAAAATTTCATTTAACAAAAAAAAATATTTCATATTGCATAAAGCCTCTTAAAGTATTTACTTAAAATTCTAAAAATTTAAACCTATTACCGAAGTGTGTTGGCTTGGTCAACACAGCTTCGATGAGGGCGAAAACCAGCTTGGTCGTCTCGTAAGGAGAGTTCGTCGATATCTTTGAGCCTAAATTGTAGTATTAATGCGGCTAAAATTTTGTAGATGGTGCTAAGTAGGGTTATTCCTCGCCAGTTGCTGCAGTCACGCAGGTAGCCTTTCTTGGGCAACTTCACTATGCTGCCTTTTGTCCAGAACGGAAACAGCTTTTCATTGCTCCAGACGGCGGTGATGTGGGGATGAAGAATTCCCGCTTCTATTTGCGGGTCGCCTGTTATTAGATCAGGCTGTATGCCATCTTCGCCCGCTGCTTTGTTGAGCTTCAGCTTCTTAATTGCATCCTTAATCTCCCTAGGCTGGGGCAGGTTGTTGCTATTTTATTGTTGGTTGTTGTGCTGTCCACTTCGAAGATAGGTATACTGCTGAGAGCAATGTTGCTAGTTGCTTCAAAGTGTTTCTTCCATCTGAGGATTTGGTCATCATTGCAAGTCAGCAAATATGTGGTACAGCTGTCTCATGTTGTTTACTCCTGCTGCCGCTTCAGCATCGCTAGCAAGGTCTTCAACGACCTTTCTCCTATCATTTCTGGCTGATTTTTTTACTTGCTTCGCCACCTCCCTGTAGGCTGGCCGAAGGGAGCCATCGCTGATAAGTTGCCTTTTAAGTTCGTTTCTGCGCTGAATGATGCCCCAAGTGGTGTCAGAGAACCATGGTTTGCTGTTGATGGTCTTTATCGTGCCAAGTTTTCCTGAGGGAATTGCCTGAGCGTGTCGTTTGTAGCTTACCATGTAGCTGTCTATGTTGGTTCCCCGTCTGTTCCTGACTTAAGTAACGAGCTTCTCCACTTACTCACACAAATGGTTACGAGTCGTCTGACTTGGTGAGGTCCAAGTTATGGATTTCCTTGTGGGAGTAGATTGAACCACCAATGACAAGCTGAAACGTCTGGCACACATCAATTAATCTGCTACCGTTGTTATTACATGATCCGCAGCCATGCGCGCCCATGATTTGTTTTAGGCCAGAGTTGTTATTGCCTATTTTCGCATTGAAGTCACCCATGAGGAAAGTTATATCGCCTCTGCGGATGGAGCTAAGTGTGGCCGTTAACTGTGCGTAAAACTCAACTTTGGCAGCACAGTCAGCGTCCTCTCTCGGCGCCTAGCATTGTACGATGCTAACGTGTCGTTGAGCGTTACTGCAGAAGCATGCTAGGATTATGAGATTGGCTTCCAAGAATGCAAGGTGTTACGCATTTTCTTAGAAATTATAAGGCCAACGCCGCTTTTACCTCTGTCATCCTTTCCGCTGTGCAGTATTGTGTTGCCATACGCTGACGTGCAGGATCGCACAGATGGTTGAGGACTTCGCTAAATTTGATGTGTCTTCGCGCCACTGATGCAATGTGTAACTGTGTGTTTTTCTTTTTGATTGTTTAGCAGACAGAATGCAAATAATGCGTAGATATTGTGCGGGAGTAGGGATGGAAAGGATAAGGGGGTAAGTAGGTAAGTTCGGAAAAGTACGACGACCGTGCTTGACGTGGGATTTGAACCCACAACCTCTGGGATGGTAGGCTAGTGCACTTA
>JAYXIM010054980.1:0-98330 GCA_037575425.1 Anastrepha fraterculus
TCTTTCTCTCAAACACTCCAAGCGTCGCTTATCGGATGTTGTCATCGTCCACGCTTCTGTGCCATACGTTAGGACGAGCATGATAAGAGCCTTTGTTTGTCGAGAGAGGACTTTACTGCTCAGTTGCCTACTTAGTCCAAAGAAGCACTTGTTGGCAAGAGAGATTCTACGTTGGATTTCAAGGCTGACATTGTTATTGGTGTTAATGCTGGTTCCTAAATAAACGAAGTCTTTTACAACCTCGAAATAATAACTGTCAACAGTGACGTGGGTGCCGATACGCGAGTGCTCCGACTGTTTGTTTGAAGACAGGAGGTACTTCGTTTTGTCCTCGTTCACCACCAGACCCATCCGCTTTGCCTCTTTATCCAGTTTGGAGAAGTCAGAACTAACAGCGCGGTTGTTAAGGCCGGGGATGTCAATATCATCGGCATACGCCAGCAATTGTACGCTCTTATAAAAAATTGTGCCTGAGCGATTAAGTTCTGCGGCTCGTACGATGCTCTCCAACATTAGGTTAAAGAAGTCACACGACAACGAGTCACCCTGTCTGAAACCTCGTTTGGTATCAAACGGCTCGGAGAGGTCCTTCCTAATTCTGACGGCCCTGCTGGTGTTGAGCAACATCATCTTGCAAAGCCGTATTAGTTTTGCGGCGATGCCAAATTCAGACATCGCGGCATACAGATAACTCCTTTTCGTACTGTCAAATGCAGCTTTGAAGTCGACGAAAATATGGCGTGTGTCGATTCTCCTTTGATGGGTCTTTTCCGAGATTTGGCGTATTGTAAATATTTGGTCGATGGTAGACTTTCCAGGTCTAAAGCCACACTGATAAGGTCCTATCAGTTGGTTGACGGTGGGTTTCAGCCAGTGGCGGATCCAGGATTTCATAAAGGGGGGGGTCCGGGGTATTTTAGAAGGGTGTTTTTATTAAAAATCAATTTCGTGAATAAAATATGGCATTATTCGCGCTGCATGTCGTGACTAGCCGATGAAAAAACTAATAGCTCTAGATATCTTGTAAAAAAGATTCTAAAATAGTAAAGGACTTTGATTCAAAATTACAAGAATAATTGGCGGTTTTTATACATCGTGGGACACCTTCAACGTCGAACTTCAACCGGCTGTTATTGAAGCGTTAGAAGAAATAAAAACATGGAAGGATCGAGATACTTCACGCACAGCATCTCAACTTTTGACCGCAATTTTCACAGTCGAATTTCAAATGTCCTGCCAAATAATGGAATCGATTAATTCCCTCGTTCTACCATTAAGTCGAGAATTGCAGTTGAAGAATCAAGATCTAGGAGAAGCAACAAAATTGGCTGATGATGCTTTGAATGATTTCAAGGGAAAGCGGGAAAACGTAGATTCATGCTTCCACATTGTTTATGAAAAAGTTTCTGAAATTTGTTCTAAATACGAAATTGAAATGAAAACGCCTCGTCGATGCCCAGGACAAAAATACCGTTGCAACATTGAAACGCAAACAGTTGAAGAATACTACAAAATCGCATTCTACATTCCATTTCTCGATACGTACATTTGTCATCTCCAGAGTCGGTTTCAAAAACACAAAACAGTCTTTCAAAGTTTCGGACAGCTGTTTCTCAAACAAGAATTTGATGAAAAAAATGCGCCGATCTTTACCTATTTTACGAAGAAGTATTGGATTGTTCCGAGAGTAATTTCATTTCAGAAGTCAAAATGTGGAGACAACGAATCCGCAATCAGAACATCGAAAATTCACTTGATGCATTATCAGTAAGTAACTCCTAATATAGAAAAAGCAATTTAACTGTGGATTTGAACAGAATAAGGTAAATAAATATTTCTATTGAGAATTTAAGCAGAAGCAATTTTTTCAGATCATGAATAATGAAACTTTCAAAAACGTCAACAAAATGTTGCGAATTTTGGCAGTGTTACCTGTGACAACAGCAACTCCAGAACGATCGTTTTCGACCTTCAGAAGGATAAAGGATTATCTGAGAAACACAATGGGACAGGAGCGTCTCAGTGGTCTTGCATCTTTGAACATCCATCATCGCATTGATTTAACTGATGAGGAAATTCTCAGAAAGTTTTTTGAGAAGCCTCGAAAATTTAAAAGTGTTTAAAACCTCTTGAATATTGTTCATCATCTATCGATTTGTCAAAAAGATATTTAATAACACAGTCCTGCGAGGTACAGTTTCTAAATGGGCTATGGTGCTTCTTGAAGGTTTTTTTGTGTTAAAAACGAATCTGATCTTGAAAATGCTCCAGCACGTCAGGACTTTTGGCAATTTGTGGTTAAATAGTCAAGAAATGCCGATTTTGGACATCTTTATGAATTTTTTTTGAGTAAGGTAATTTTTTTTTTATTTTCCACAACGGAATCGCAAAGTAATACTCTGTAGCTTTAAAATCCATTTTTTAAAAGACTTCTAGGATGAATGAAAAAAAGTTATACTATTTTGAATTTAAGACTTTTAGACATGCAAATTCATTTTCTTAACGCCCCCTTTAATGGCGCAACAGATGCTTAAAAAACTATGTATGTTCGACATTGGTGTCGCTGATTACGAATCTGATGTTAGTTTTTTAAAATTAAAAATGGCTGATCCAATATGGCGGACGATCATTCGAAAATTTAATGTAATTCGCTTGAAACTTGTTATTGGATCTGCCATTTTTAATTTTAAAAAACTAACATCAGATTCGTAATCAGCGACACCAATGTCGAACATACATAGTTTTTTAAGCATCTGTTGCGCCATTAAAGGGGGCGTTAAGAAAATGAATTTGCATGTCTAAAAGTCTTAAATTCAAAATAGTATAACTTTTTTTTCATTCATCCTAGAAGTCTTTTAAAAAATGGATTTTAAAGCTACAGAGTATTACTTTGCGATTCCGTTGTGGAAAAAAAAAAAATTTACCTTACTCAAAAAAATTCATAAAGATGTCCAAAATCGGCATTTCTTGACTATTTAACCACAAATTGCCAAAAGTCCTGACGTGCTGGAGCATTTTCAAGATCAAATTCGTTTTCAGCACAAAAAAAACTTCAAGAGACACTCGTAGCCGTTTTAGAAATTGGACAAAAATGAAATTACGCAGGCCTGTGTAATTATTCAAAATTTTGAATTGCGTCCGTCGTATTATAATTGTTTTTATTATAAAATAAATTAAAACTGGAAGAAAAATCTAATAAACTGCTAATGCATATAAAAAACTATTGTTTTTTTAACTTGATTCATACAGAATTGAAACATAAAATTTTAGAGCATGATTCCAATTGGGGGGGTCCGGACCCGAAAACCCCCCCCGTGGATCCGCCACTGGTTTCAGCCCTTCACACAATATGCTCGCTGGAACCTTATAGGCGATATTTAGAAGACAAATCCCGCGGTAATTGGCACAGATTGCAGGATCGCCCTTTTTATGGATTGGGCAGAGCACACTTAAATTCCAATCGGCAGGCATGCTTTCATCCGACCATATTTTGCATAGAAGATGACGCATGCACCTTACCAGTTTCTCGCCACCATGTTTGAATAGCTCAGCCGGCAGTCCGTTGGCGCCCGCGGCTTTGTTGTTCTTTAGCCGCGTTATCGCTATTCTCACCCCGTCATGGTCGGGTAGCGGAGCGACAATTCCGTCGTCAACGATTGGAGTATCGAGATCTTCACATTCTCTGTGATATGCGCAGCTATCGCTATTTAACAGGTTCGAGAAGTGTTCCATCCATAATTTAAGTATGCTCTGAATGTCAGTCACCAGGCCGCCGTCTTTGTTCTTGTAGGAAAACGCCCTGGTCTTAAAATCTTCTGTTAGCCGCCGAACTTTCTGGTAGAATTTTTGGGCGTTGTTCATATTGGCCAGCATCTCAAGCTCCTCACACTCACGTATTTCGGCCTCTCGTTTCTTCTTTCGGATAATACGTCTCTTTTCCTTTTTTAGCTCTCAGCGTGGCTCTATGGGCAGCATCTTTTCTTTTCGGGCCCGCCGTAATGCGGTTTCTTCTTCGGCGGCGGTACGTAGAGAACGAGCGCTGCTACTCCATTGCTCGTGCATGCCGGTTTGTTGGGCAGAGCTCTCTGAGAGTCGAGTAGCGAAGGCTGTCTGTTGTGATTGCAGCTTTTCGATGTTGAACATTCTTTGCGTACGCAGTTTGGCTGCAATGAGGTAATAATCGGACTCGATGTTGGGTCTTCGGATCGTACGTACATCTAATACACTAGAAGTGTGTCTTCCATATATCACAACATGATCATCTGGTTTCGCGTTTTTCGAACAGGAGATAGCCTGTTATCTTGGTATATCTTTTTGTGCTGGAATCTGGTGCTGCAGACTACAATGTTTCAGGTCCCGTCGAAGTCGATCAGCCTCTGTCCGTTTCCGGATGTTTCGTTGTGCGGGCTGAATTTTCCGACTGTGGGACCAAAAATTCCATCCTTGTCCACCCTGGCGTTGAAGTCGTCAAACTCGATTTTTATGTCGTGGCGGGGCAGCGCTCATAGGAACGTCCCAAGCGCTCATAGAAGGAATCTTTGCTCGAATCGTCCTTCTCTTCCGTCGGGGCGTGGGCGTAAATGAGCGAGATGTTAAAAAAACAGGTTTTGATGCGGATTATTGCGAGACACTCGGAGCGAACGACAGTACTTAGCGACGAAGGCTCTCTCCCACAACAAATCCGACACCGAATTCGCGCTCTTTTATATGGCAGCTGTAGTAGACGTCGCAAGGTCCTATGTTTTTCTTGCCATGCCTCGTCCATCGCATCTCTTGAATGGCAGCGATGTCAGTGATTTTGACAAATCTGATGTCAGTTCCTTTTCCAATACTAAACAAAAGGAGGAGAAATTACATGTTTGTAAAAATTTAGTGAATGGCTGGGTAATATTTAGACTTGTGAGATTGAAACTAAACACACTAATCAAAACGAAGAATCGGGTATTTAATTGTGGATGAACATTTAATATAAAGCCTCCACATGCAGTTTGTTTGCGTTTTTATGCGGATGACGCCGTGGGAAGAAAGTGTGTGGGTGGGTGTGTATAATTTATTGCCTCTGGGAGTTTCTATTGAGTTCGCTACTCTTCCTCTTAACAAACAGGTAATTTCCCTTCCTTTTGTTTGTTTATTCATGGAGCCAACCGACACAGCAAATTCTGAGAGCGCAATCTTGTATTCTATAATTCTTGACTCAGATCAATCATTGGTAGCAAGGCGAATCCACATAAGATGAGTTCGCTAAATATATAAAATTAGTTTGTCGCGCATTCACAACACGTGGTAAACTTTAAGTACCACGTTATTAAAAAAAAAATGTACGAAATACAATAAAGTTGACACCGGAAAGTTGAGCTTTTGTACATCTATCATATTTACTTTCTTTTGACTGATTTATATCAGTATAAGTTGTACAAATTAAGTCCAGAATATCTCACTATACTAAGGCACCTACTGACGGTACAGGATGTTTTTTTCCATATAAGAAAATTGTGTCGAATAGAGAAAATGCGCAAAATGCACTTCATAAAAAAATTGTCAAAAATCAGTTTAATTTTGAATGTACTTAAAACTTGCACTTTCTTATACAAGAATTCAATAATCTACAAAACTGCGTTTCTGAAAATTTTCTATAAATTCCTAGTAAAAATTGTGAAATTTTGCTGAACATTTGCAGAATTTTTATAAATTTTGTGCTAAGTTTGAAACCTTAGTTTATATGAATTTTATTTTAGTACGAACCATATTTTTATAAACAAATAATTGCAATTATAAAATAAGTAAACAAATAGTCAAATCTAAACAATATGTGGTGTACACTTTATTTTGACGCTGACGGTATATAGTCCATAGATGAAAAATACAAAGAGCTAATTTTCGAATATGGGTTTAAATTGACGCCGCACGATTTAGACCATATTTTTCTTTTTATTACGTTCGTTGGAACGTAGAACATCTTGATGTCTTCTTGAGTCCATGTTTTGTAACGTAAAGCGCAACTTGCTTTTGGCATAACCTTATTTAAATATTTGAACCAAAAGTTAAAATTGTTGCAATCCATATTTTTAATTAAATGTGTTTTCAATCGAATAATTAAGGAAAAATATTTATAATACGCATCGAGTTTTTCATTTTATATCATTAGTGTTTTTATACTGACTGCAAAATCTTATTTAAAATTGTTGCAATCCATTGTATTTTTCCCATACATCGATCGAATAACATCGGCAGCACTTACGCTTGGTATACATTTTTCCAAATATAAATTCGGCAAAAAAAAATTAAATTTCTAGGTCACCTGATCTATTCAAAAAGTTCATCGTGGTTGGATTTCCCTAAGCCGGTAATGGCGAAGGACTTAAAAAGATTTATTGCCTTGCTAAATTTTTATCGAAAATTTCTTCCTTACGTATTCGACAATCAATACAAACTTCAGCAGTTAATCATATACACTACTCTGTAGGAGTTCGAATGCCGAGGCCGCATTTCAACATTTCCGTTATATGATAGAAGGCCCAGTAGCGTTCGCGTTTAAACAGAAGCTAGAAAAAACCGTCCCTCGTCGTGCTCGCCAAGTCGACTACATAAGCCAATTTACCACCGGCATTCGTCGTATATCGAGTGAGTCCAACGTTACTGCGGATCTTTTCTCTCGGATGAAGACTCTAGAGCAAGTTGTCGATTAAAGCGCAACTGCAAATGCGCAACAAGATGAGCAGGAACTGCAGATGTTGCTGAAAGCAGTTATAAATTCAAAATCTTCACTAATATTAAAATCTTTTAAGCCTCCAGGAACCAACGTGCAATTAATTTGGATACGTCAACAACTATAATGCGTCGAAAAATGTTCGACACCAAATCCTATCTAAGATGCACAACTTATCACATCCTGGAGTTCGTGCCAAAACTAAGTTAGTTACAACTCGTTTTGTGTGGAAAGGCGTGTACATGTGTACATGTGTTTTGTGTGTACGTCAATATTCATGAAAAGTTGTGAGACAGCCAGCGCGCAAAAACTCATCGCCATACGAAATCGCCCCTCTTTAAATACGTACCACCTCGAGAAAGATTAGCACACGTAAACATTGACAACGTTGGTCCATTTCCACTGTGCAAAGGACAACGATATTGCGTAACTACAGGTATTATAGACCATCCCAAACATAACATAATGTTTTTTCAAAGTGCTAATATCGCAATGGATTTCGAGGTTTGGTGTTCCCGAGCATACCATGTCCGACCGCGCCCTTCAATTCGATTATGCAGTTTTTTGATATTCTTCATCGGGACCACTCATTTACACACTCCACCATACCATCCCCAAACCAACGGAATCATTGAACGATCATAGGTGCTTAAAATCTGCAATACTTTGTCACAATGCCAAGAAGTGGGTACATTATTTTCCAATAATCATTCGTATACTCAAGAGTAGCATTCAAGCCTAATATTGGGGCGCCTCCAGCAGAGCTCGTGTACGGAACAACCTTAAAAATCCCGCGCGAGCTCTTTAATACCACCAGTCCTACTGAAGCAGCAAGCGACGCAGTAATAAGCTTTCGTAAGTCAATGGAGAAATTACCCCCTACTGAAACATCACATCACTCGCTTTCAGCAAACTTTGTATAGCAGGAGTTGCAGTCAGCCACACACGTTTTTGTCAGAAATGAATCTATACGCCCTGCACATATGACGGACCGTATAAAGTCACACGGAAAACCTCTATATCATTAATCATTCGAGGGCATCAACCAACATACGGCTGGATAGGCTAGAATCAGATTTTCTGACACACCTTGACACCGAAACGCCAACAAATGTCAGCGGACAAGCACCTCAACAGGAATGCAATATCAAAACACCGACGAAATCTACATGTAATGTGCGTCAAATTAAATTCGCCAGCCGATATATTTAGCTTTCATCTAGAACCCTTTACCCTGCTAACTAACTCGATAACATATCACTCAATTTATCTTACGTTATATACTTTATACTGTTAATATTTGATGCTGATTTCTCTCTTGCTTAAATCATTTGTTCACTCTATCCTCGCATTTACATTTTTAGTATATAAGGCAATTGTAATCCTATTTTCCGTTAATATATTGTACTTTAACAAACCGTGAGCTTAGTAGTAAAGCCTTGTATTTTGTTACGCCACTTACGTTGTGTAAACAGCTATTTATCGCGACCATTGGTTTCTGTTATAAAAAAAAGTCAAAATTAAGGACTAAAAACTTGGTTTTTATTAAAAAACATAAATAGTCAAAAATAATAAATAGAATATAATAAAAGACTGTCTCATATTTTATTTGCCGGGTTTAAAACGAAAAAATTTCTGGGTTAGAGAACTCAACAAAATAGGAAATGCTGCGGTCGCCGTAGCCGAATGGGTTGGTGCGTGACTACCACTCGGAATTCAGAGAGAACGTAGGTTCGAATAGAAGGTGGAAGATCAAAATAAAGAAAACGTTTTTTCTAATAGCGGTCGCCCCGCAGCAGGCAATGGCAAACCTCCGAGTGTATTTCTGCTATGAAAAAGTTCCTCATAAAAATATCTGCCGTTCGGAGTCGGCTTGAAACTGTAGGTCCCTCCATTTGTGGAACAACATCAAGACGCACACCACAAATAGGAGGAGGAGCTCGGCCAAACATCCAACAAAAGGGTGTTCGCGCCAATTATATATATATTACAACAAAAAACAAATGGCCGTCGTACAAAATCCAAAGGACGAATTACCTATTAGGATTCCCTCAAGCACACATTTCACGCATCACTGCAACCCTTACAGGTCATTGGAAGGTAGAAGAGATCATTCAGCCAGATTCAACCTCCCTTTCAATGCTATCTGCAGAAGCTGTCAATCGGAAGGGGTGGTCTTTTTCCACTACTTATGTGAATGTTCAGGGCTAGTTAGGGCAAGACTTCGCTCTTTCGGTAAGCCTTTCTAAAGAATTTGCTGCTATATTTGGATCTGACTCAGAAAAAAACAAGACATCGCCACACAAGAACAGTGGTAGAACACCAGTGCTGGTCATTAATTAGGATTATTTCAGTAGAAATACTCAACCACACACACAACCCCATTTAAAAAAATTATAAATTTTCTGTTAAGGTGATTAATTTTATGCCACCTTGTATAAAAAAAACTTGGCAAATCAAAAAACAATTGTTAATAACAGACTTTGTTACAACGAAAAAACTAACTGCAGTCGTTAATAATTTGAATAAAACCTGACAAATGGCCTGCTGGTATAGTCCGTAATAAACGTGCACGTTTCTTATCAAGAAGTTATAGATATTTATAAAATTTATTTTTTTTTCCTAATTTTAATTTGAGTTTTTATATGATTTGTACTTATAATTGAATTTTCGCTATGCACTAATTCTTTCTTTTTAATAGAAATATTTTTTTTTTCGTTTTATATGTACTTATGTAATATGGATTTCATGATTCCTTCTTTTGGACGGTTTTACGGGAAAATATTTAGTTTTGTATTCAGCTTACACGATTTTTTAAAGTTGTAGAGCATATCCCCAAATTTACCATATGTCGCATGTTTATTTTTATACAATTTTTTGCACGCTTTTCAAAGGGACGTATCTACCGTGTCAAAAAAAGAGCTGGGTGTTCACTGGGTTAGTAACAATTCTGCTGTTAACTTTGCATTTCTTATGGCAATCATTATTTTTGTTTTTCAATTCAAGGAAGAAGGATGAACGCAGAGAATATCATGAGTACATGAATCGGCGCTCTTAGCTTTGATTCTCTTTACGAAGCATTTCTGTATGTTATTTGAACTAACAGAAATTCCCAACGCGCCAATTAGAATCTTGTGTATACAAGATTCCGCATTGCTACTGCTAAGCTTTGGTACGCCAGCAATCATATAATAAAATTCAAAGGGAAGATTTGTTGTATGTAGTAAGAAACAAAAATTGTAAGAGAAAATGTGGTAAATTAGCATAATTATAGATTAAACATGTAATAAAAAATCTATTTCTATTTCTCTATTAGATATGCTTGTAAAAATCCTAATACGAGTACCGCTGGTATAGTTTCACTAGAATCACTTTTATTACATTACATTTTTGGTTCAAAAAGCAAGCTTTTTAGACTATTTATTTACATATTATACAAATGTGTTTTTTTTTTAATTAACATTGTACATTTTTTTGGTAGGCTCCCCAATGTTGCCATTCGGAGGAATAGATGCGTTTTCAGAGCTATCTGAAACATCTTCGCTGTCACTTGATCTTATATCACCAGACATCTGAAAAAGGCAAGAAAGAGTTTTTATAACTGCATATTAAAAAATTAAAAAGAAAAATAAGCAAGATTTAATAATAATAAACTAGATTTTTTTTCTTCAGGTTATAGAAAAACGAATTTGTATTTCACAATAGCTTCTAATAGTCTAAGTACCATAAAACAATGCCTCAAAAATATTCTATATGTATATTCGTGTTACCCCAATCCGCTGTATGAGCTTTGTTATTAAAACTAACCGTGTTATTGCAAAACATGAAACTAAGCTCGCAGTGCTTTATTTCATTACACGCCATTATAAAGAAATGCGTTGAAAGCATGCATGTCCTGCAGCTTATACATATGTGTGCGTGTCGGATGCATGACGCTAATATCTAAAATTTTTGATTTTCATCATGCGAACGCCGACAACAAGTATAGTATGTGTGACACGAAGCAAGTTCGTGTGTCACCCGACACGCACACATATAAGCTGCAGCACATGAACATGCATGGTTCAGCGTCACCAGGAGCTATTAAATCGTTAATTTTGCGATAGAGGGAAGTGTTTTAGATAAACGACTGATCCATAGCAAATATTTGTATGCACCTCGTCACACACATAGTGCCACACTGCGAAGCAAATGACGATAATGATATTATTCCTTTTCTGAAACTTAATAAATAACCGAAGTAAATGAGCGAGGAGCCGCGGTTACAGTAAATGGCGAGCGTTACCGTGACATGCTCAACGAGTTGTTTCCAAAAATTGAAGAGGATGACATGGACGACATTTGGTTTCAACAGGACGGTGCACCTTGTCACACTGTCGAGTTACACTCGAACTTTTAGCTACCGTTTTTGAAAACCGAATAATCAGCCGAAATTCCGATATCAATTGGCCGCATCGGAGCTGTGATTTAAGCCCGTTGGACTATTTTTTGTGGGGAGCCGTTAAGGACAAATGCTATACGAACCATATAGAGACGATTGATGCTTTAAGGGGTAACACCACTGTAGAAATTTCAAAAAATTGATTTTTTTTTTATAAGCTTAAAAAATTCTTTGAACCTTTTAAAATACAGAACAAAAAGTTTTATACGTTACCGAAGTTTATTTCATAAATATTTTAAGCTTTTAACCAAGCGTTAGTGACTGCTACCTAACGATTTCTCCAAATTTCCAAACTTTAAACGCGTTTTTCTCAAAACACGTTTTCTGAAATTGGCACGCAGCATAACTCAAACAATTTTAAATATTTTTAATCAGGTTTTTCACTACGTCTGTATAATAACCTTCTTAAGAGAATAGCGTAGGGGATTTTCGATAGATTAATTTAAACGATTGTTATAATTATTTAAGTGCCGTTTTTTTAGTCCAAAATAGAGTTTTTTCCTTCAAATGCTTGCTAATTCCACAAAAATAAATATTTTTTAAATCCCCTACGTGTTTCTCTAGCTATTCTTATCTAGATTAAGAAAAAAATGTTTCTTTGTTCCAGATTAAAATTTGCACCCTCTGTGCTGCGTGCCGCGGAGCTCCTTCAAGAGAAACCACATTACAAAAATGTCTCCAATGCCGCCATTTTGTAAAATTTTTCGATCAAACTTTGTAGTTTTGTATTTTAGTATATAAGTAATAACTTCCCAAATCAGAGTGATTGTTTTCCCTTTCCTTCTATACAAAAAAATTCTTTAAAAATCGTGTTTATTTTACGCGTGTACAGTGGTGTTACCCCTTAAAGCACGAAATCGAAGTTGCCATTCATGAAATTGGAGCCCAAACAATCGACAATGTGCTTAAAAATTGGGTTGATCGAATGGCCTACTGTAAAGCCAGTCGTGGCAGTCATTTGAACGATATTATTTTTCATTCATAAATGACAATGTTCAATCTTCAAAATAAAAAAAAAAGTTTGAAAAAATATTCATTAGTTTTTTTTTTTTTATAACCGATTCAAAAAGCAAATTTTACATGGCCCACCCTTTATGTGTGTGTATATGCGCATATGTACATATATAAATTCAAATATGTATTTGTTTTGCATATGCCTTCTTCCTGTGTGCATGGTATAGAACCATATCTCTGTTGAGAATAGGACGATGATAGGAAAAGTAGGAAATGAAAGGGGGTGTTTCGAGTGTAATGTGTCTTGAAAAAGGCAAATCGATGATGTTGCCTCTTAGTGTTGTTGACTTATTAACGTCTGATGCACAATCGAAATTGAACATATCTATCATGAATTTGATAAATGTTTCGTCATCTTTGACGTTTGTGTAAATGTAACTTGACCTATTCCATTGCGATTCCATTTACCTCCTTCTCTATATCGTGTAAAATTAAAATTTTGTTTTGTTATTTTAAATTTTGTAGTTTTATTTTATCTTTAATTTAAAGGTATGAACAAAGTGGTCAAAAATTTCTTGAGCAACCATAAATCGCAATAATATCAGAGTTAGAAATGATGTGAATGAAATCGCTGAAAATTCACTTCAATTAAATAGTAATTTGGATTTCTTTCCGGTGACCGCAACCATGAACACGGAAAAAGGTTCCATAAAGACATCGCATTAATAAAATAACTCTTCGGTCAGCATATTCCCAAAACCAAAGTTAAAGGAACTTATTCGAATCAAAGAAACTTGTTTGAATACAGTCCTTGATAAGTTATTTGCACTCTCACCCAAACATTTTAAAACTTCACCTCTCTGTAAAAACAAAGTCGGAGTTTCTGGGATAGTACTGTCTTCAGAAAAGTTAATTCTGGAGGCATTATCTTTCATAATTGAAGCATTCTGATTTATAATCATAACGTATGTTCGTGTTGAGTAAATTTTTGTAAAGTTGTTATACTGTGCAATTGGAGGTGAAGTCTGCAGAAATAGCTCTTAAAACGAAAAATGTTTTATTTTTTCAGCATTATACATTTTTAAATTTGTTTTATTTAATGTTTAAAGTATGTATTATGTAACTGCGAAGCTTTATTATTTAGGTGTTCATTTATTTTTTACGCCTTTTCAAAAAAAAAATTTGCTTTGTTAAAGGTTTTTTAATGAATTTTTAAAATTAAAGTAATATTAAAAAATTGTGTTATATGCTGCTAAGAAAATATTAAAATAATCAAATATTAAACTTTTGTTGATGATTGGTGTCCAAAAACTGAAAAATAAGTGTTGGTCGAATGGACTAATATTAGTTTTCCATATTATATTACAAAGTGCTTGCACTTTGTCAGAAATGACGCAAAAGTGGTATAAATAAATCGGATGGCCTAAAATAAAGCGTGTTTTTTAGTTTTCACATTCAACTATATATTTTTTCGCTCTTATCAATATGTATTAATATGCAGTTTAGTTCAGTTATCTTACCAATCCTTTCTGCAAGGAGTCAACAACAATTTTCAGAATCAGGTATGTCCAAACTATATGTAGAAGCAGGAGCAATATTAAAAGTGTGTTAAATATGTAGTACGCTGGGAACATCGGCAAAATGCTTGGAGCTTCAACAGAAGAGCTGTAAAACAAAATATATTTATTGTTTAAATCGCGAAATTTCATAAAACCATAAGTGTTTCTTTCAGATATATAAGTATAATATAATACTATATAAGTTTCGTTAGGGTATATTAGCACAGAGCCTTTGACGAAAATACAACCGTGAATTTTTCCTCTACAGGGTACGTACGTTATTTGAAGACAACTTGAGAATAGAACTAATAATCTTTAATTTTGCACAAAATACCACAACATTAACTTATTATATATCTATTAAATAGTTCAATAAAATTTCCATTAGCAGCAATAGCCTCCTCAATCCGGGTCCGGAAATGATTGCATGCCCGAATCATCATTATTATTATAATTATTTTCAGAGAAGAAACCGTGCAATGAGAAGGTTTCACGCTCAACTATGCCCCATATGTAATAATTCATGGGAATGAAAATTTTCAGCCATCCAATCTACGTCGCCATCGCTTTGTGTGAAAACGTTGCTGAAAGATGTATGGGCTGTCACCGCATACACTATAAATCAAGAGTTTTCACTGTCTCTAGAACCTCGAAACCAAACCAGCTTTTGCGTGAAATCTTCGAGTGCACAAAAATAAGAACCTTTGTCGGATTGGAACATAGCCATCTGTCATTTCTGCAGCTGGTCTTTTGATCTTGATCAACCTTTTTTCGTCAGAAAAAACCGATATCATCTTAGGCCCTTCAGGGTGTTTAATTTTGTTTAGAAGGCGTTTTGATGGGGTGCAGATGCATTGCTCCCGCCATGACAGGACGAACCGCAACGAACCGTTTGTTTATTTTAAACAAAAATATGATATGTAAGCATTCTTTTTATTTCCCGAGAGTTTACGGCCTTCGGCGTTACTCATTTCTTTTTATGCCGATATGTTTACAATTTGTGAAACATTTATTTCTTTCAACAATTGTCAGTAAGCAAACACGTCTGCTCATGCCGAACAAGTAACTATACATATGTCATTTCCACGACAGTCGGTTCTACGTTACCGAAACGACCCGGATTTATATCCGGCCAAGGACTGTCACTCCAGCAGCATCCCCCGTATGTAAGTATGGGGAATGTTATGCTGCTACAACAACAACAACAACAACAACTATACATATGTAATAAGTCAAGTACGACACGTACAAATTGAAAGTACATGATCATAGTTGACTTATTACAAATATATTACGTAAGTCTAGTATAGAAATACATATGTGTAGCTCTGCAGATACATATGTATGCAGGCACATATACGAGTACGTACCTATCGAGGATTCGCGGGTAGAAACCGAGCCTTGAGATAATCCATACAACAGTAAATACCGCAAATATAAAATCGCATAATTTCTGATATTTTGCGTATTTTGTTAATTTTGCAGCCTAAAAAAGTAAGAAAAATAGATTAGTAAACGTAGTACAAAAGGGGTCCCGGTGGTCTAGGGTCGAAAATTTAGGGTATTTTCAGAAATTTTTCGTTACAATAAAAAACTTCAGACTTTTTATTTAAATTTTTTTACCTACAAAAATGAAAAAATAAATTTTTAACTTTAATAATCTCAAAAATGGCGTTGTAGTTGGCCCTCCCGAAAAATTGGACCTGGACGGTGTTGTCCATTTTGGCTCTTGGCGAAAAAAATGTTTAATCAGTATGGCTGTAGCTATGCCCCGTACTAGAATAAAAAAAAACAATTTGACAAAATGGCGCGGTTTTGAATTTAAGACTCTAAAAATCGGGATTTTTTCCAGTTTTTAATCAAATAAATACGAAATAAATAAAATAATAACGTAGCTCTAGTACGGGCTATAGCCATGTTGTGAACAACATTTTAAAATTTCAAACGATTAATAGTTTTTTGTTTTTTTTGACAACACCAGGCCGAAAAAAGTAGTTCTGAGATAATTGAGTTTTGACCATTTAAATGCTGTCGCCGCGTTACAAATCTGACTACCTGCTAAATCGGCTGTAGAATCGAAAATACTGGGAATATCCTGACGAAATATCAAAAACAAAAAACGATTTTTTGAAAATTCTAGACCACCGGGACTCCATGAGCATTCCATATGCTTGGGCTAGATATAAAAATAATGCTGCAACCCAGCGCTATTACCAGAATATAGTTCTCAGAATTGCATGGCAGTGAGAATGAAAGTTTCTGGTTAGGAACGTGTACAAATACTATTCTTTTCGGGCATAAGTTATGTATTTTCTTCCATTTAACGAGAAGCACGTCTTGTGCCAGCAAAATAGATTGCCAAAATCAATAGGATTTTTCAGCCACCCCAACTTGCAGTTTATTATACCAAAATTCAATAGGCCATAAAACTGCATACTGGATATTTTTCTAAGAATCCTGATTAAAAATTTTGATTACATTTTGTTCAAATGTTATTTGGTTACTGTTGTGTAGCTGTTAATAAGAAGTTAGCTCACAAACACAAAAAAAAATTTAAAAAATAGAATACCAATAGTAATTAAGCAAAATAAAAAAGCGAAAGAACGATAACAGAAATAGTGTGAATCTGTTTGTTTATATAATTTCTAAACAAATCGAAGAATAAACACTCTTATACATGTATTAAATTTTTACCGTTTTTCCGCGCATTTTTGTGACCGGTAGGGTAGACTGCAAAAGTAGCTAGCTGGTTGAGGTAAAACTTAAAAGAGTTCAGATAGAAAAGAGTCGCAGGATTTTTCGATAGGTGGTCGAGATAACCCCAAAAATCCTATTTATAGTCCGATTTGGCTCAAATTAAAAACATATTTTACTTTACTTGAGACTGGGTAAGCCATTATCGCATGGAAAATCCCAGTGGAGAGTAAGGGAACAAATAAAGCAGGGTGAACACCGTCGGGCGGACTAGGGTCTCAAGGCCGGCAACCTCCTACCTGAAACTAATTGTCGCGAAACCGCACCAACAGCCTCGGGTTGATAATCGAACCCAACGATGTAGGCCAACGCAAAAGTTAAATGCCAATGATAACTGACTTTCAACATGGAATATAAGTACGGAAGCAGTGGTCCACCCAGGACTGCTATGCTAAGAAAGAAGTAGATCATGTTGATAGTTATTAAGTCATTACTCACCTCTAAAAATATGTCTGCACAATCATGTACCACGAGAACTAATGAGCCAACCCGATGTAAGTTACATACCCAGCTTAACGACATTAGAAGCAAGGTTACCATATGATGAGCAAACATTTGCCAAAAATCCTTTCGTTTTACGTCAATAAATTGTGTTACAGTAAGAGACCAATAAAATGACATTGAAATCATATAGTACCACCAGATATCGCTGGAAATAGACTAACAGAAAAATATTATATACAAATACAGTCAATGGCATTAAGTAAAAAAATTAATAATCTGTCATATCATATCATTAATAACATATACGGGTTTGATGGGGCATGTGAAAAGGTGGTTAGTGTCGTGCAGGGTGCCTTCACACGCCGGACATGTACTTAGTATGTCGCTGTCGATTCTGGATAAGTAGGAGTTTAACTTGCTACAGTATCCAGAACGTAATTGCGCCAAGGTTACGTGGGACTCTCGGGGAAGTTAGAGCTCTTCGTCTGCGATAGGTGGTGGTTGGACTCCGACAACGTGCATTCGGGGGTCGGGAGCTGAGGAAGGTGGTGATGGTCTCCCGATGAATGTCGTTTATGGTCGGTCTGTACACTGTCCGATCCAGTAGCCGTCTGTTTGTTTTGTCTTGGTTCTCGTCCGCGTAATTGAGGAAGTGCCTCCTGATGTGCCTGGGAGGTGGCTCAGGCTCAAGCAGGTGTCTGCATGGGTGAGGCCTGCGGTAACACCCTAGCAGAAACTGCTTACTGAGCAGTTTGTTATGCTCCTTCACATGCAGCATATGGGCCTCATCGTGTAGGTGTTGTATCGGTGACATTGTTAGACATACTGTCGCGGTCCTAATTGCAGTCTTTTGGCAGGTCTGAAGCTTCGTCCACTGCGAATAACTGGTTCCAGGCGACCAGACAGGCGCAGCATAGTTTAGAACCGGTAGGCCTATTGCCTTGAAAGTCGACAGCAACATTTTCTTGCCTTTACCGCAAGTGCTGCCGGCAAGCGACTTGAAGACCTTGTTGCGATTCTATACTTTAGTTGCAATAGCGGTTGTATGCACTGAGAAGGAGAGAAAGGTGTCAAAGGTAACTCGCAGTATTTGGGGTTGTTAACCATCGGAATTGGTGTATCATCGACTTTTACCTGAAGTTGTAGCTTGACCCTTTTTGTACAGGTGGTGAAAAGGGTCGCCGTGAATTTAGTGGGGAAAGTTGTACGTTCCTCGCAGTGAAGAAACGAGAAAGGCAGGCGAGGTAGTCGTTTACATTGGAGCATAGGCCATCAATGTCATTGCCCGACGTCATTATCGTGTAGTCGTCGGCGTATGAGACCAGGGAGACTCCCTCTGGTGGTTGGGGAGCTTCGATAAATATAAGTTGAACAGCAAGGATGAAAGGACACCACCCTGCGGAACACCTTGCTTTATTTTCCTCTGTTTAGATGTTTGGTCTCTAAAAATAATTGACGAGTGAAAACCGCTCAGATAGTTGGCGGACCACTTCTTCACCCCAGGTCTTAAGATGGCACCACTCGTTGCACTTATTGCACCTAACCGAGGTGGAGTTCGGGTGGAGCCATTTGTGGCAAATGCAGCAGTAAAATACTTCTGGTCCAGGGTTGGGTGCAACGCCAGCCCTGAAGAGAAGTATTTGGAGCAAACGTACTGCAAGGGATTGCTCCAGCGGCGAAAGATTGGTGGTGGGATACCGTACACTAGACAGGGCTAGTTTACTGGGGCGGGAAAAACCCGTGTCATTCGGGTAACGTAGAACCGGCTGCTATGGAAATGTAAATGGTATATCCAATACGGCACATGGAAATCATTGGAGTGGAACCAATCCCTCCGAAGTTCGGCTATAAAAAAAGTTTCAATATTAAAATATTTTTTTGTTATGAAATATCATTGCACGTTGAACACAATTTGAAGCAAGCTACTTTCTGGCTTTATAGGAGCGCATTTAGTCAATCCGATTTTAAGTACGGATTCGCGTGTTTCCTTTTATCTAACTAATGGTAGCTTCAATTTCATGTTTAAACTCTCCAATCGTTCATGGATTTCGACATAGCATTTAAACTACAAAAAATTTACTAATCGAGCCATATCGCAAATTCTAAACGGGCAATTAACATTTAGTTTCAGCTGCTTATACGATTTTGGAAGACAGTACGGTCAAGATTGAAAGTAAAGGTACCTCTGTGTTGAAACTAAATGTAGTCAACTGGGATATTCCCAAGAGTGACGCAAGTGTCATATTGTTGCACATACCATATGTCATAAACTTTAAACCAAAGACCGTGACCGTAATCAATAAGTTTTATCGAACATATTTATACTTAACAGTATTTTGAAATTTTAATACTTGACTATTAATAATGATAATAAATTTCTGAATTTTATAGTAAAGGGTTTTCCAATAAGAAGTGTTATTTTGATATTCAAAGAAAAATGCTATTTGCTTTAATATATATGATCGACGAGAAAGGTATGCAATTAATAGTGGAAAATAACAATAGGCAAATGACCACCACGACCACGCTTACAGGACAATATCCTTTTTATGAAATTTTCCAAACCCGGATTGCAAAGTGGCTTCTTGTTGTGGCCGTCTTGTTGAAAATAAACGTTGTCCAGATTAATGCCATCCAATTCCGACCATAAGAAATTGTTAATCATCTCTCGATAGCACAATCCCCATAACTGTTGCTCCACCTTCATTTTCGAAAAAGTAAGATCCAATGACTCCGCCGGACCATACACCGCACCAAACAGTCATACGTTGACGATAGATGGCTTTTCAACAATAACTCTCATATTTTCAGAGCCCCAGATCCTACAATTTTGCTTGTTGACGAAGCCACCGAGGTTGAAATGGACCTAATCACTCAAGATGATTTTTCGATGAGATTCCGGATCATTGTCATGCATTTCAACAACCCAATTAGCAAAACCACGTTGTTGATGATCGGCTGTCTTGAGTTCTTGTGTTAACTCGACACATCACTAAATTGACGCTGCTCAAATTTTTTCACCAATTTCTGAATTACAATCCGACAAGGTGCTTCACGATGACCCAAGAACTGTCTCTGCCAAATTTTCACCATTTTTATAGTGATTTTTAATAATTTCAATGCGTCGTTCCAGTTCCACTTGTTCACTCGTTCTGAATGCATCGGTAGTCATCGTGGTAAAAATTAGTTTCACTTAAAAATAATTTTTTACGACAAATGTTCATCTTCAAACAAGCAAAATTCAATAGCAGCGATGTTGTCGGTTGAGCGAAGAGGATTATTATGGGAACGCGTCATTTTATCTTATAATGAACCAGTTTCACGAGCTTTCTTGATCCACCTACTGTACTAAACGCCTTTCATATCCACATAAGTTTCTTACAATTTGCGTTGAAGACACATCGCTTCGAAAATACAAGTATGTTTTTTAATATTTCTAAACTTTGTTCATAAGAAAACTACCCATGAGATATTTACCCATAATTTAATAGTCTTTTTTTTCCTCTACAAAAATATTGCCTCAACATTTCGAAATGTTTTATATAAGAAAATAATAAGACATACTCAACCCTTCCACAAATTATATAGCGAATATAATAAAATATATATTATATATGTATTGTTCATAACACAATTAAATCCATTGTAGATCTTGTGGTGCCAAGGAGTCAAGGTGGTCGTTTCTTAAGACATTAGTGCCAAAGACCTCAAACCTGATTCGAGCGAAGGTGGGCAGGCATACAAAGTGGTCCGCCGTCTCATCCGTCTGAGATGCCCACCTTTTAAATGTGCTTTGCCCACAGAAAGTGGCCCGTCATCAGTCCAACCAGGTTCGTACAGTCCCCTCTGCTTAGTGACAGGAGGAACTGCGCGGAACTGTCGGTCGGACATAACAGGTAACATTAGTTTTGTCCATCTGCAGTGTCTCTGAGCCTACCAAGCTCGCTTGTGGGTTAGAGTAACCCGTTTGCCAGCCGTGGCTTTGATGGCTGCAGAAGGGAGTGTCAGAATGCACTCTGAGGCCAACTTTCTTGGTCCGGAGGCCATTCCTTCTAAAGAATCAGAGATCTCGTTACCCATGATACCCACGATTCCCGCGACCCATGCTAGCATCAGGCTATTATGTCTACCGATATAGTTCAGCCTGGATTTACAGGACTCGACTACCCTTGAATTGGTTGGGGGGCTGTGTAAGGCCATGAGCACAGCTTGGCTGTCGCTGCAGACACATATAGATCTGCCCCTTTATCTGCGTTCCACAACAAAGTTCATCGCTTCTTGAACAGCATACACCTCCGCTTGAAACATAGATGCATGCATTCCAAGAGCAAAGTGCAGTTTTGTCCTGCTGGATTCCACGCAGACACGTGCTCGGTCCTGGAGCCATCCGTGAAAATGCGAAAACTGTGTTTGCTGGGCTCATTTTATGAGTTGGACCACAGTTGATCCTCTGGCAGCAACACACTCTATCTCTTGTCAAGCACGATTCTGGATGGCATGGAGTCAAGGGGTATGGCGAGGATCGTTGGATCGAAGTCCATGCCTACTCTGTTGTTCAATGCGGGACAGAGCCGGGACCAGTTCCCATTGTGCTTCAGCCTGCAGATGGTCTTCAAGGCATGTGCTTGGATGAAAACGTCAAGTGGTGGTAGACTAATTAGAGCATCTAATACAGTGCGTTGTAGTCTCGATAATTCGTCCTGACTCCCACGAGAGGGAGTCTACTCATCCAGACCACTGATGCATAGGTGATAATAGGTCTTATCATAGCCCTGTAGATCCATAGGACCTTGCTAGGAGAAAGACCCCACGTTTTTCCAATAACACCCTTGCACTGCCAGAAGGCCGTCAGTGATTTGGATGTCTTTGTTTCAACGTGTGATTTCCAGAGGAGTTTACTATCGAGGATTACTCCGAGATATTTAATCTCCTTGCATAGCTGGATTGCGATCATTTTAGCTTAGGCAGAACGAGTCCATCAAGCTTCCTCCTTCTGGTGAAAAGGACGATTCAAGTTTTGGTGCGATTTGCTGATAGCCCATTAGCACAGCACCAAGTTTCAATCATATCCAGAGTTTTCTGCACTTTCCTGCAGATGTACATAAGCAAAGGGCCTGTTACCAAACAGGCAACGTCGTCCGCATATGCTTGTGCGTAGACTCCCGAGTCGTTTAAGGTGGTGACCAAAGGATCGATCACCATGCACCAGAGCAATAAAGACAGCACACCATTTTGGGGGCAACCTCTATTAAACCTGGATGACACCAGCAGATCTTCCTCTGCTCGCGTGGTTCGAACCACTGCAGCCATAAAAACCGTTTGAGAAAGAATTCGTAGAAGTCCCTTAGAAAGCAGAAAATCATGTCCAGGGAAATGAATGTATCGACCAGATCCATGTCAAGACGAGTTAGGGATGATCTTCACATGAAGGCCTTCAGTCGCTCAACTGGTTATCTTTTGACAGGGCGCTTGAAGAAACTTAGACTCGGCAGATACAAGATGGCACGTAGTCAACAGCCATGAAAATTTACTTTGCACAGAGAAGGTTTCGAATAATCAAACCCACAATATCTATGCAAAAACTTCTAAAGACGCGAAAAAAACGTTGTTCTAGGGGCTCAGGGTGGCAACCATCCGGCCTCCGTAATGGTTTGTTGGGAAGTGTCTTGTAAAGGCGTTACATCTTCATTTCTGCGAAAAAAAAGTTACGATCGGAAAAAAGTGGATGAAGGAGCATGTCATAAAAGGCGGGGTGAAGCAGTTGAGGATACTTCTTCAATCGAGGCGTTGGATCTTCCAGCAAATTCGCTAGAACCCATAGGCAAACCACCCAACAATGGCTGAAAAACAATATTTCTGTGTTCATAGTCACAGAACTATATTGGGTTCGAGCAGCAACGTCAATATCCATGGAAACCGTGCGTGCTGCAATAGCTAAATGGCCTAATCGTTCGAAGACTCATGTAAAAGTAAATGGTGACCATTTCGAATGAAAATTAAAACTTTTTGTTTTAATATTTACATATTAAACCCTTTGGGGACGGAGCCACTCGACGGGTGAGCGTTGCTGAGGACGAGATGTATTGGTGTGCGTAGTAAAGAAAATAAATACGTTGAACGTTATAAAAACTAAGGCTTTATTTAACACAAGAAAATTTTTTGATATAATCAAAAAATAATTATAAACAAAAAATTAAAAAGAAAACAACAAAAACAGATGTTTGTGTATACCTTTTATATTCCGGTATTGTGTGGTATCGTTCAAAATGCCGTCATCCTCCGTCTTATCAGATTTAAAGCAATATTCGTCAGAACTGTCACTATCTAACGTTTCATCTCTAGATCACTTAGCGTAGGATAAAATATATACTATATAAAAAGCTTTCTGTTTCCTCTAGCATTGACCCTGAGAGACTGAATCGAAGAACTGAAATTCGTTCTTACTCTACCGTCGTCTCACATCGTAAGTTTTTATTATAAGGAAAATAAGACTTCATTACTAATGGCCCCTAATGTCTTTGAATAAAAACGTGACTCTTTCGCTATACCTATGGGTATCTTATCGCTCAGAACGACAGACGTCGCGAGTCTAGACAGCTACGAAGTAATTTGGGCGGCTAAATGCCGACACGCGTCCGCAACGGTAAAACGGCTTGGGCGGCTATATCCCGACAATCGTCCCCAAAGGATTAAATAAAACTAACTTCATTAAAACAAGTATTATAATTTCATATCAATAACGGACTTATGGCAGGACTAAGCAGATGTGATGGATGTGACTTTCGACGCATTTAAAAAATCCGTTAATTCTAAATTTATTAAAAATCAATAAAAGGGCAAGAGCAAGTTATTTTTTGATGGGTGATGAAAAACCGCCATTACATGCAGCAAGCAACTTTTAAAGGCCTGACTTCCATCACAAACGCAATCAATATTTAGCAAAAGAGCGCCAGAATGAATAGTGCATTAGATTTCCAACAAGTACCACTAAGAGTCCCCGACGGTGGGTTAGGTATTGGAGGAAGGCTCCCTTCGATTATGGTGCTATATCATATTCTATGTCAAATACCCACACATACATACATACATTCAGTATATCACAGTTTCCACCTAGTTAAAATGTATTAAAATTTACAGTCTGTCTAATAGAAGCGTGACCAGCAAAATTCATAAAGAAATGGGTGCAACAGTATACCGAAGTTAAAAACGTTAACGACTTCCCCGGACGAGGTCCTTAACATATACCTCTCCAAAGAAAGATCAGAAGATTATTGAGTTGTGTGTTATAAAGCCAAATGTATCGTTGCGTGAAGCTGAAGCAGTTTTAAGGAACAGTGGTGTTAAAAGACGTTTACGTGCAGGAGTCCTAAAACTCCGGAGCTCATTTAAAAAACCGGTGCATACTTGCATTGGCTAAGGACACTCAGAACTGAATTGGTCAAACGTAATATCTACGAGTGAATCTTTTTTTTTTGGGCGAATAATTACCAGATGTCCTGGTGAACTGCTAATAATCGACAACTTCAATGAACTTTTAAGCAACCAGTTAAGATTCACGATTGGGACTGCTTTTTCGAAATAGGATTCGGCCGTTTATTTGTGTTTACAGCAGATGTGAGTGCAGTGTTTATTAAAATCGAATTGGATAAACAGTTTCTAAGTTATGGCGGTCACGATACCGAAGTTAAAAACGTTGACGACTTCCCCGGACGAATGGAAGTTTTGTTTGTCAAAGTCGAACTTATCGTTGGGTGAAGCGGAAGCAGTTTTAATGAAAAGTGGTGTTAATGTATTCAAGTGTAGAAGACATAAAATTCTGGCGCATATTGAAAAAACCGCTGCTCTTATTATCACGTGTTGAAAAAAGACTGGTGTGGTTAAGGCAAATTCAGAACGGAATCGGGCAAACATAATATTCACGGACAAATCTTCCTTATGGGCGAATAGTTGCATACGTAATTCCTGGTGGACTGCTGACTATCGACAACTTCAACGAACGTTTAAGCATTCAGTTAAGGTTCATGTTTGGGGCTGCTTCTCCTCAGTTTATGCCTCTTCGTTTGTTTGAGTTTACCGCCAATTTAAATGCAGTTTTGACTAAAATTTAACAAAAAGCATTATTACCGTCAGCTGCAAAGATGTTTTGAAGAAATAACCAATCTTCAATTTTACAAGAACGAACAGCAAAATGGGATCGCATGTTGGGTTGGCCTTCACTGTCTCTTGATGCTAAGCCTATTGAAAATGTTTGGGCAATACATAGTTAAGCAAAAATTCAAAGGAAACAAATACGGACGCTCAAACAGTTCTTTGGAGCAGATTACTTCCCCAACTCGGCTATGCATTTTATTGACTATATTGCGTATAATAAATATTATAATCCCATACAATGCAGATTATTAGAATCAAATTGGTCAAACAGTTTCTAAGTTATGGCGGTCGCGCTTCTATTGGACAGACTGTATAAACTTTTTTAATACATGAAGGAATTGATATTAATTTTCATTAGTTAAACTCTTGAACATCATATAAGAACATTTTTTTTTAATAGCTCATAACTTAATCAAAATTGAACCGATTTTAATGATTCTGGGTTCAAAATGATCGTCATTACTTGCACCAGCGACTTCATGTACAAACAATAGCAAAAAAGTAGTTGAACATTTTTTATTTTGCAAAACATAAAAAGTGCGAAACAGGTTTTAACAACTGGAAATTCAAAATACACTTTTTGAAATATTGAGTTTCGAAAAAATTTTGCATATGTCATATGCATATTAAGGGGGAGCCTGGTTTATGAGGTCTAAAAATTGCATCTCTTTGCGATTTTTTTTTTAAGGAAAAAATTTATTTAGCACTGCAGTTTTTTCTATATTTTAATGAACATTTAAAAACTATAAAAAAGTTGAAGAAAATGTTTAACATAGAAATTAGTAGAGCGCTGCACCGCTGGAGTTTCCAACTGGCGCACAAGATACAGCTCGTAATTATTATTTAAAGCAAAAAATTCAAATGGATTTCTAATTATCATGATTTTTTATTCTAGATGAACTAAGAAAACTGAGAGAAATTCCAAAATTTCAATTTTTTGGAGGTTTTAAAGAAAAAAAAATGCCTTTCTATAAAAAAAAATTCACTTCAACTTGGTATAAAAATCTTGAAACTTTTTTTTTAATCTATTTTGTTGGTTCAAATAGAAGAGAATTTAATACTGAAGGGAACAGGCTACATATGATTCATTTCAAAGGGTTCATTAGTTTTTTTTCATTCATGTACGCCAATTCAAAGAAATCATAAAAATGAAAAGTCGAGAAAAGAAGATAAAGTTTGTACTATAGCTGTCCGGTCACAGCGTAACTACCTCTCTACTCTAACTAACTCGCCTACCTTTTGCTTTGTATCTACGGAAATATTGAGAATTAGGCTCTGTTACTTTGTGTGAATATTCTGTAATATATTAGGAATCGCTTAAAACGAAAAAAAAAAAATAGATTTTTTTGACCTTATAAACCAGGCTCCCCCCTTAACAAAGCTAATATATTATCGCTACGTCCATGATCCTGTCTACAATAATTATGTTAGTTATTGTGTTTTGGTATTTTATCAGATTTAGAAAAATGTGCAGAGAAAAAAGCGTATTGACTCATATAGATGTAGAATTTCTCCGAGCTCAATAATCGACGTACGCTCATTGCTACACGACGACTGATCACTTTATGATATTAAATAAATACGCACCTGATGAGGGTAACCATACCAACAATACTTTATATCCCAAAACCAAGGTTTATCCCAAAGCACGATAACTCCAAAAATAAAGCTGTATGAATAATAAATGCATCGCCATGTATTTTCGCAAAATTTTACGAGAGTGGTTGGTTTGTCTGCTGCTCTTCTTAAACGCCACCATCGCTGTATTTGGCGTTCCGACATATCGGTTTGTTTTTTTAGGGAAGGTACCTTAAAGAATATAAAGGTAATTTTTAGTTTTCAAATCACATTTAAATGAAATAAGTAGATACAAACAAATATATGTAGTTCATCATAATGATAACTAAGAAACGTTAGATAATACAGTTCACCAACGTCTATTTTATTAACTAGAAGTAGATCGAAGATTCCAGTAAAATGGTATTTCATAGGTTAAGTTGAACTTGCTGTCGATTTTCAATTTCTTCATTTTGGTCTTTCGCCGAGATTCGAACATACGTTCTCTCTGAATTCCGAATGGTACGCACCAACCGATTCGGCTACGGCGGCCGCCTTTAATAATAATATTAATAATTATCCATGTTTCTGAAGCTTTTTCGCGAGGACTGTTAGTTGCGAATAGTAAATTTAGCTGCTGACAAAAAACTGCTTTTAAAAACAATGCAAGTAAAGAAAAATTTTGCGAATTTTTTTCTTCTACATGGGGTATTCCAGCTATCCGTTAACTTCTTAATTTCAGATTTTGTTGCTATTTTATTTTTTTGTATTTGAGGTATCTAAAGTGTGCTAAAGAGTTTGCAAAATCAAAATTTTTTGTTACTGTTAATTTAAAAGTTTAAATAATTTTTTTTTTAACATTACCATCAAAGAGTTTACTTAATAAGATAAAGATGGTAAAATATTAGATAAACTTCCATATTAAGTTTAGGGAGAAGAAAGTGTACGCGTTTTTTGTGGACTTTAAAGCCGTTTTCATGATCAACTTCAACCGAATTAATAAAAATATTTCAAATAATACAGATTTTCAAATGTATTTTAGAAATTGGAGATATTATTGTACTACTGCAATTCCAGCTGTAAAGACTTATACTTGGAATATAACATCATCGAGTGCTAAACCTAGATATTTTCTTATCACATTTCAAACATTAAGAAATCAGAATAATTATAAAGACAATAGTAAATCTCACCATTGTAATTTAGAAAATGTTGTAGTTAAATTAAATATAAATAGATATCCAAACTATGATATGCAAATATCAATTAATCAAAATAAATTTGATACATTATATAATAAATATGTTTCTAGATTTTAAAAATTCATATTATGGTTCTAGTATAAATAATTTACCAATAGTTAATTATGATACATTTTTAAAAGAATATCCAATAATATGCATTGATACGTCTAAACAAAATGAGGTAATTAAAGAGGCTGCTATTGATATTAAATTGAATTTAAATGGACAGAAAATTTTCCAGCAAATACAACTGTTCATTGTTTAATTATTAGTGATGATAGTTATTCGTATAATCCATTAACAAATCAAGTAATGCATGTTTGACTTGTTTTTTAAATGTTTTATAATTTTAATTAACTAAAAATTAATTGAAATAAATATGTAATTAATTATATTAATAATTAAAAAATCTATCTAAAATTTACAAGCCTCTAAACGATTCGCAAAACAAATATACGGAAGGTCATTTAAAAGTTACCAAATTAGATCATAAAACTAAATTAACTATTAAAAATTTTGATACTCAAAAACCACTAAAAAGAGTAAATTAATTATTTCCAAATATTATAAGAGCGATTATTTGTGGACCAAGTAATTGTGGAAAAACAAATGTGTTATTAAATATATTATCAAAGA
Source organism: Anastrepha fraterculus (assembly GCA_037575425.1). Lineage (NCBI taxonomy): Eukaryota > Metazoa > Arthropoda > Insecta > Diptera > Tephritidae > Anastrepha > Anastrepha fraterculus. Next base: position 28,447 of record JAYXIM010054980.1, read on the forward strand.
TTTATTATTATGATATAATAAGTTGTTCAAAAACTTGCTATCAAGAAAAAAATAAATTTTTAGAAGATATGATAATCCAATTTAATAAATTGTGTATTAAAAATGATTTAGAATCTAAAGACATAAAATGTTTATCAATTCAATCTCTACCAACACCTGAAAATGTTAAACCATATTCTGTAATAATATTTGATGATATCTCTACAGAACAGCAAGACAATATTTCCAATTATTTTGCTTATGGTAGACACAATAACATTTCTTGTTTTTATTTATGTCAAACATATTCAAAAATTCCTAAACCACTGATAAGAGATAATGCTAGCTATATAATTTTATTCAAACAAGATAAAACTAATCTAAAGCATATATTTAATGATCATTGTAATGATACTGATTATGATATTTTAAAAAGCATGTGTATTCAATGTTGGAAAGAACAATTTAGTTTTTTAGTAATAGATAAAGAACAAGAAACTAATGATGTTAGACATAAAAAAATGTTTGAATTTTTGTTTGCAGTATAAAAAAAATGTTTAAGTTTTTATTGAATTAGATTTTTTATTATTTGTTTTTTAATTTGTCATAAATTATTAAAAAAAATTAATAATAGATTTAAAATTTAAGAAAATTCTATATTCTTACATTAATAATTCCACTTTAAATTTAAATTTGAATAAAAAAAAAATAATAATAATAGATTCTATTTTTAATGTGTATTCAGAATAATAATAGTTTAATAATTTCGAGTTATTAGATAGAATTAAATTCATTTTATTATTGTTCTAAAATATTAATAATATGAATCATATTTTTTTTCTAATTAAAAAAAAAAACACAATTATTATAAATTGTAATATTTTTTTGTACAATACGAGTTTATTACTTTTTTTTTAATATTTTTCTAATATTATTTTTCATTATGTATTGTTTTATCACTCAAATCCGTTTTTTCTAAAAATGTTAAATAATATTTTATATTTGTAAAATTTATCCTTCTAATCCAAAAACATATTTAATAAGAGATTTAAATTATGAACCAATATTAGGTAAATTTTATAAATTTGAACTTCAAAGAGAAGAAGAAGAATTACAAAAAACTATTCAATAAATTTAAACATTTCATTTTTTGGTCCGCGCGGATCAGGGCTTATCTTGCAGTTTGTGACTCATATTTACTGTATTCATTGAGCACAGTTTAATGTTATTTAATTTTTTGGACCGCGCGAACCAAATATTGCAATTATGCTTTATAACAGCTTTGCTATAAGCTAAGTGCGGATCAGTGCTTATCTTGCAATTATGCTTTATAAAAGCTATGTGCTGTTTAGATGAATTGGTTAAGCGATTGGAATTGTAACAATAATTTTTGTTGCGAGTTCGAATCTCGAATATTTTGCGTTCCACTCGGAACACTTTTTAAAACATGCTTGCAAAAATGAAGGTGCCCTTTTTTTTAATTTAAAAATTAACTTAATTTTTACAAATTACTTACTTATATTATTTTAAATTTAACATTTTAAACATGGTCGGAAAATACGCACTTCATATTAAATATTGAATTAACTAACATTAAAATTTTAAATATTCTTAACGCGTATTTTCAGGTGGGACGCTAGTGTCCCCCCTGGAATATTGATGTACTCGTAACTTAAATTATTTAATATATTTTTAAAATTAAAATAGTTAAAATATTGAATCGACCCAGCTAAAAAAATTAAATGGTCAAAAACAATCAACTGAAATGTGAAAAATATTAAAATTTTTTAATCGACCCAACTAAAAAAATTAAATAGTTAAAATTTTAAGTTAATGAAATCGACCCAACTCAAAAAATGAAATAGAAATGTACGTTAATTCTTTACTTTTATTATAATCAATATTTTTAATTCTTCATTAACTTCTTCTATACTATACATCAAAAATTTCACTGTCAGAATTTACCAACACTGAAACATTTTAACTATCACTAACGTTAAAATAATTAATAATAAAATTAAAAATATAAATTAGTAATCTATCCAACTCATAAAAATAACTTCAAAATTTTGAGTTAACGTAGTTAAAAAAAAACGATGTTAAAATTTGAAAAATATTAAAATGTTAAAATTTTGATGTTAGAATTTTAAAATTGATACTGTTTTGGCAATAGTTAAGTTAAAAATTTAACATTTTTAGCTTGTCTAGTAACCTTGGAAATACATACTACTTATAACAATAGCTAGCGCTGGTCTGATAAATATCATAATCCGGTGACCTATGCTACCACTTGCATCAGACAACTTGCCCATTATCGTCTCGATTGAGATACCTGCCGACTTTGTTTCCGCGAACCACCGATCCTATATTAACTTTAACAAAACTAATTGGGTGGTCACAGCTGCTGCGACTCGCTTCATCCCTGCTGGAAGGCTCAAGGACACACCTTTAGCAAACGAGTTTGACCACCTAAGCCAGGTCGATTCCGGGGATCCCTGCATAAGGAATCTTAATTTGGAGATCGAGCAACTGGTAAATCAGCACAGTGAAGACCTGCAATTTCACCACTGGTGTGAGTAAGATCTGGTCCACCGTAAGGTCCCTGTCGCACCTTGTCGCCATCACCTTTAACAGTTGCACTTTGTCGGACCCGAAGAGATGCATCAGCTATTTTAACCGACTATTTACACTGCATCCTCCGGCCGACAGATCCAAGCGTCGTGCCACCAGACGACGGCAAAAACTAACGAACAAAAGTGCGCCACTTACTTTCTCTTACGATGAGGTTCAGGGGGTCATCAACAAGACGAAATCACCTAAAGCCATTTGCCCTGACGGACTGAATATACTGATGCTGAAGCACCTGGGGACATTGGGAGTCGAAAAGGTTTTCAATCTGTCCTTGGCCCCTCTCATTATCCCTGAAAAGTGGAAAGCAGGGAGAGTGCTCCCACTACTGAAACCTGGGTAACGCCCAGATAAACCGCGAGCTTAACCAAAACCGCACCTGCGAGAGGGCTGTCCTAATAGCGTTGGACTTCGACACTGTCCACGCTACTTGATGATATTTAACAGTCGACACTCCCGACAGGGCTGAAGAGATGGTCCGCCAACTATTTGAGCGGTCGTCACTCGTCAGTGATTGAACCGGAGCCGCCTCCTAGACATTTACTGGACCAGAATGTGTTTAGACAGACAATAGACGACATTCATCGGGAGACCCTTACCACCTTCTTAAGCTCCCGACCACGGAATGCCGTAATCGGAGGCCAACCACCACCTACACCATGTGAAGAGCTCCAGCTTCTCCGTGAGACCCGCGTAACACTGGCACAATTACGTTCGGGATATTGTAGCAGGTTAAACTGCAACTTATCCAGAATTGACCCCGACATGCCAAAAATATGTCCTGGATGTGAAGACACCCTGAACGAAACTAACCACCATTTCACATTCCCCTTAAAACCTACTCATCCAATACCCCTCTTCCTCTAGAACCAACCTGTCGACAGTGCATGTTTCCTCGGCCTATCTTTAGCCCCCGTTTCCACCAAAAGCAAACACCGTGTTTGCAGGAGTTGTGTTTGGGAGAACTGTCAACTGTTTCCACCGAAATGTGTTTGCAAAGTGTATGGTCTTTGGTATGGTAAACAGATTTATGATACATTATTTTGCGGCGACAGCACAGCGCGATAGCCCAGCGGCTAGCAATGTGGGCTTCCGATCCGAAATCCTTGGTTCGAATCACAAAAAAATTTTTTTTTTATACATTTATTTCATTTTGTTTTATGATATGTTTATGAGCAGATTTTTTTCATGGCAGAAATACACTCGGAGGTTTGCCATTGCCTGCCGAGGGGCGACCGCTATTAGAAAAATGTTTTTATTAATTTTGCTTTCACCGAGATTCGAACCAACGACCTCTCTGTGAATTCCGAATGGTGATCACGCACCAACCCACTCGGCTACGGCGGCCGTCAATCAAATATCATATTGACAAATTGCAATCATTGTTGCCATATTTCGATAAGAATGCAATAATAAATGAGGAAAATGAGCAACATTGCCACCACTTAATAATTAAATTAGACGCAAACCCAACAAAACACGCTTTGATTAGACGCAAACCCAACAAAACACGCTTTGAAAAGTGGGTTTAGGTATGGAGTTGTGTTTTAATTTTGTATGGGATTTGACAGGAGTTTTGTTTCGTGTTTGCGCTAAGAACACGATAGCGGCAGAGAACACGATAGCGGCTGCGGTGGAAACTTAGTATTAGATGAGCTAGACGAAGACGACCGGTGATAAACCCTACACTGACAAGGCTTGCATTACTGCTGCAACAACAACAACGATGCGCTCTCTCCGAACCATCTGCTCCTGGGTCCACTGATGGACACAAGCCAGTTTTAAACGAAAAATTTAACTTACAACAAATGTGGCACAAAACTCAGGAGTTAGCGAACAAGTTCTGGTAACGTTGGCTGGAGGTATATACTCCGATCTTTCAACGCAGAGCTAAATGGTTTAACAAACGGACACCAGTCGCAGTTGGAGACGTCGTTGATGAAACTCTGCCGCGAGATTATTGGCCTAAGGGAATTATCGTCGAGGTTGTAAGAGCGAAGGATGATCAGGTGCGACGAGTAATGATAGAAACTGAAAAAGATTTGATGCAGCGGACTATAACCAAAGTTGCAGTGTTGGATGTCACCCGAACCAGTTAAGCAATCCCCATCACGGCTGATGCTTTTGATAGGAGGGAATGTTACCACTGTATGTTTTCATTTATATCGCACACCCTGTAGTCATACATTATTTACACACATACGTACATGTGTAACTCAATATACGAATGTCGCCACTATATGTATTCATTTATTTACATACATGTATATAACATAAAAAGTTACAGTTAGGTTTAGAACCGTTTGATATATATATAAAAATAAGACAGTAACGGCAATGTTCGGTCCTTTTTGCTGAATGAAGCTAATTGACCGATCACCCTCAAACTCTGCGACACTATAGAGCTCAGTTGTACCAACATTCCAGCAAAAAAATTTAGACATATGCGGTCGCTTGGGAACCGAGAGTCACTCTCTCGACGGTGCGGGCTGCGATTAGCATCCATGTGAATCACGGGAGCGAGACGGACCTGCCCTACAGCTCCGATGGAGATGATGCTTGAGCTGACACCGCTCCATATAGTTATTCCACAATGAGCCAAGCGTATCCTGCTGTATATTACCAGGGAATGTTTCGGGAGAGGAAAAGTGATGTAATTAAAAAACATGGAAGTGCTAAGGCGGAAACTCCCACTTACCTAGCTACCCAGAGATGATATCACTAAGGTGATCAAATTCGAAAAGAAGTTCAGAATTGAACTGAACCATAAGTTAAGGGGTTATATACCTTGTGTTGAACTAAAAATCGAAATTTTTTTATGGCATGTTCTAAAAATACATCATCTTAAAAATATAAATTCAAAAAATCCTAAAGATCGGAGCACTAGAACAAAAGTTACAGACCGTGGAAGCGCGCGACCTTTCTTGGAATGAGAAGTGCACGCAAAACTTTAGACGCGATTATCTCGAAGTCGTGTGTTTGGAAATTACCGTCGCAGGGATCATTATTTATCAAAAACTATTTGACCGATTTGCATAAACGTTTTTTTTAATTATTCGAAGTTACAACCTCGTGAATCTGAACGGTTCGCCTTTTATAAATATCTATTTGCATAGTTCGCTGGAATTAATTTTTCAACCCATCAAAAATCGTTTTTTTTTTGTGCAAAGCGGTTTTCATATCGAGAAAATTTTTTTTTGGATAAATTAACCGTTCAGATTCACTAAAAAACCTTTTTCTACAGTAATCATTTAATTTTTTTTTATTTAAGTTGAGCTGCTTATGCGCTACCGTGATCACCGCAAGCCTCTTCTAAAAAACGGCGTTTCGGTGGAGGGGTGATATCAACAATAAATAATAACATTTTTTTAAATAAAAACACCAAAATGTATTCTTCGAGAGTTACCTTTCAGTATGATATATGCCTCATTTGAATAAAAGTTCTTAAACATATTTAAAAAAAATTATGACAATCGTCCATTTTTTCGGGCACCCATTAAACTGGAATAGACCTGCATTTGAAAAGGAGCCCAGAAAGCAGGGGATGGAATTCAGTAGAGAGTGCACCTGTTCGTGTGTAGACGGGATTTTTATTGCGCTCCGCGTTTTTAAGTTTTCTCAATCTACGAAGGCCATTTAATTTACCAATTTTTATATTTTAACGTCCTCGAGATAGTGATTCTTTTAATTGATAATTATTCAAAATACCTTACACTTGCATTTATGTATAAAATGCCTTGTGTGTGCGGATTAAAGGTTGAACGCAAACAATTTAAAGTATAGTGCGGAAAATGTAATGAATTTTTTCATTTGGATTCTATTGGTGTTTTGCCAGCTGATTTAGAATTCCTACTCAGCTCGGACAATAAGTTTTTTTGTAAAAACTGTGCGACCGCTCGACGAAAAACTATCCACTCTCCTACTCCTTCCGTTAGTGGAGAAACATCGAAAATCATAATATCTACTTACTCACCAACTGCCGCTAAAATTAATGAGAACTGCAGTATTCCGCCGGTACAACTAATGCCTAATGAGCTTGCTTCTCTTAAAGCTGAATATTCCCGCGCAATGGCTGTTATTAGTGCTCTGCGATCAGACAAACAGCTTTTGATCGAAAAAACTGAAGTACTGCACTCAGAATTAAGGGGTTACATCTAGTTAGAAGCCCTGAAAAATGAGGTTTTTAAAAAAATTTTCCTGAGAAAACTTCTGAATTAATTGTTTTAAGCCTTTGTACACATATTATGGTAACTTTGAATAATATTTAAAAAAAATTTATTTGCAAGAATAACAGTTTTTATAGCTGCTACAGCAGATTTCCAGGAACCCCTCCAAAAAAAGACGTTTTACGGTGACCACTATATCTCCGAAGTGGATTATCGGAAATGAAAAAACCAAACGGATTTGATTAAAGTATTGTATATTCTTGTAATTAATCGAAGGAATAAGCAAAAAAAAATTTATTGACAAAATGACGGCATCTCAAAAAAAAAAATCAATTTTTTGGAATAGTTTTGGCCTTAAATTGTGTATAAACAAAAAAATGTTTATCGGTTTTAAAAAAGCTTCGATTAAGTACTAGAAAATATAGTTCAGAAGCCGGTGTAAAAATTTCAGACTAACCGGTTTAGCCGTTTCCGAGAAATCGTGGTCACCGACTTTCAAAACACAGTTTTGAGAAAAACAAGGTTAAAGCCGGCCTGCTAATTTAAAGTGCTCTGACGCGTCGTTACATTTATGCGTATAACTTCAAAAATAATCTTCGGAATGACTTGAAATTTTCATAGTGTTTACTTAAATATATGTACATTACAAAAATGAAATAAAAAAAAAATCGATTTTTTGAAAATTCTAACTAGATGTAACCCCTTAAGAGCCATGCATAATATTACCATCGAAGGTGTCACATCTACTCCTTGCTTACTATCGAGGTTAACGAACTCCGTGGTTGTATACATGCATGTGATTGTCACGTTAAGAAAGCTAAAAGGCCCAAAACTTAAAACAAAACATCAACCTAACTCTCCTACACCTGCTGTAAATGCGAATGCTATCTCGCCCTCTCGGGGAACTAGTGTTTTAAATGACACTAATACTTATGCTGCTGCTGCTGTGTTAAGATAGGCCAAGATAGTGGCAGAGCCATTAAGAGGATCATCAGCCACTGTTAGTGTATTGACGCCGACTTCTGCACCCACTGCTTCGCTCAGTTATGCTGCCGCTGCCGCTGCTAATATCAACATATAAACTGCGCCTACTATCTCTGCTTCTTCAACTAATACTAATGCTGCTGCTGCTGCTCACATCAACATGTCGACTGCGGGAGCCAAACAAAGCACTGTTTCCATACTTAGCGAACAAAGGCATAATCAAACTTCTTGGACAACTATTCAAGGGGGAAGCCGTAAAATAATAAAAGATCTGGGGATGTAGTTATTGGTCTTAATTCAAGCCTGAGCTGAATGTAGTAGATACGAATAAGTGGTTACATCTTGCGTCCTTGAAACCTTCTGTAACTGAGGATAATATAATTTCTTATATTGCTAAATATGCAAATATTCAACAAAATCAGGTTCTACGTATGCTTTAAGCTGATAAAAAAGGATCCTGATATCCAAAGTTTAAAAAAAATTAATTTTAAGCTAGGGGTTCCGCCACCATTGTTTGACCAAGTTCCAAAACCGTCCGTTTGGCCTGCTGACGTAAAGGTTAGCCCTTTCAATTTTTTTCAAAAGGTCGTCTAGGCAAAATAATTTAGCCAATTGCGATAGTATGTACTTGTGCATCACTAAATCATTTAAACATTTATTTTCAGAATATGGGTAACATTCGTACTAAGCCGGAGACTATTCGCACCCGTAGTACTCATTTAGATTTTGACGTCACAATTTTTGTTGAAACCTGGCTCAATTTCTATTTTGAATTGAAGACTTTTAGATATGCAAATTCAACCTTTCTAACTCTCTAACGCCCCTGTAAAGGGCGAACTCAAAATAGTATAACTTTTTTTATATTAATCGCAAAAATATTTTTAAAAAAGGATTTTAAAGCTGAAGACTAGTACTTTGCGATGCCGTTGTGGAAAATTAAAAAAAAAACTTTACCTTGCTCAAAAAAAATTTAAAAAATGACCAAAATCTGCATTTTTTGACCATTTAAACTCAAATTGCCAAAAATCCTGACGTGCTGGAGCATTTTCAAGGTAATATTCGTTTTCAGCACAAAACACCTTCAAGAAACACCCATAGCCGTTTTAGAAACTGTACCTCGTAGGACTGTGAAATATATCCGATACATTTTGGTACATAAACTTTATTTTTACTTAATTGTAAAATGTGAAAAATTGATGGATGATATAACTTTTTAATGATTTTTTTCGTAATCAGGACACCAAATTACAAAGTAATTAGTTAAAATTATCGAAAAAGTTTTTGGTTGTTGGCCTGTCTAATCTATTAAGCCTTGATTTAGTACAAATTAATTCTTTCAAAAATAAGCTTAATCGAATTCTTGATCTCATATTCATCAGCGCTAATATTAATACTTTTATCTCTGAATGCTTCTCATCCTTCTCGCCTGCTGATACACATCATGTCACTTTAATGCTTAACGTTGAGTTTTACGAGTTCGCGAGTAGTAAACAAGACGAGACAATAGCTTTCAATTTCTCCTCTTGTGACTTTTTTAGGTTAAACAGCATTTTACAAGGCTTCAATTGGAAAGATTTGCTTTCTGGGTTAGATATTGTTGAGTGCGATTCTTTAAAGCGCAGTTCCTCAAAATTTTTATGAAATATGTACCACAATTTAAAAAACAACCTTTTAAACTTCCATGGTACACTTATCAACTTAAAACACTTAAAAATAAGCGGAATAAACTTCACAAGCAATTTTTGAGAATCTAAGAATGAATTAATCTTTATAAATTACAAGCATTATTTAAAAAAATGCAACTGTTTAAATAAATTTTTATACAGGAACTATATTCTTCGGATTGAAGAAAATATTAAGTCTAATCCTAAGGTTTTTTGGCGATTTGTTAAATGTAAAAAGTCAAGCGCTGGAGTCCCTTCTGCGGTTCGGTTTAATAAGAAATCAGCATCTACTCCTGTGGACGTAGCTAATTTGTTTGCCAATTTTTTCAAATCTAATTTCACTAGTGATGATACGTACTCGTTTTCTCCTTGTCATGATAATCCACTTTCATCTTTGAATTTTGGCTTGTTTCTCTAGACATTGAGAATGGGATTTTGGGTTTAAAACCTTTCTTCGCAGATTTATAAGGAATTTAATTTTTCTTAAGAACTGCCCGGCTATTGTTATTCCTCTCAAATTAGTTTTTAATCAATCTGTATCTTCGGGAGTTTTTATCAACGATTGGAAAATCACAACTAGCACCCCTATTTTTAAAAGTGGCAAGAAGAATGATGTGTGCAATTGCAGACCAATCTAGAAGCTTTCTATTATATCAAAACTTTTCGAAGGAATTGTAAAAGATAAGATGTACTTCGCGACTAAGAGTTTAATCTCGCCCACCCCGCATGGATTTATCTCGGGTAGGTCTACACTTTCCAACCTGGCTGCTTTTGGTGAATACTGCTTCGGAACTTTTGCTGAAGGTTTTTTACGTAAATTAGCCATGCTTGGTTCCCATTCTGCTTTCTTTTAATAGTTGAAATCTTATTTATCCGACAGACGATGTGTGGTAACGATTGAGGGTGAATGTTCGGAACCTTTCATTGCATCTTTAGGGGTGCCACAAGGCAGTATTTTAGGACCTCTTCTCTTCGTTCTATTTATTAATGATATTTGAACCTGCTTTTCATTTGCCAACTTTCTTTTGTATGCTGATGATTTGAAAATATTTTCGGCCATTAGAAAAATTGAGGATGTTCCTGATGTTTGAGTTTAATTAACTTAAAGTCTCTAGAGAGTGGAAGGTCTATACTCTCACTGTCTTTTGTTTTTAGTGTAATTAAAGGAGACGTGGACTGTTCATCCCTATTACGTTGCATTTACTTTCATATTCCTACTAGATCGTTGCGCAATACTTATCCATTTCATCTTAAATTTCTTAACACGAATTATGCGCGTAATGCTCCTATTGCCCGCACTTTAAGAGAGTTCAATGAGATCTTGAGTTCTATTCCGCTTGACTTTTCGGTTTCAAAGAATGAATTTTATAAATTTCTAAACTCTTTTTTCTAATTTATTTAATAATTATAGCAATATAGTAGTAATTTAAGCTCATATTACGTCTAAGTAGTCTGTAAAAACAATAATTACTTTTTAGACTTATAATAAACGAAAACATATCAAGAATGAGCGAATTGCCATTTTGAGTAACAGTCAGGCGACACTCATGGCCCTATCGTCCTGTGAGATGAAATCCTAACTGGTCCTTGAGTGTATCGAGAAACTTAATCTACTAGGAACGCATAATTGCATCCGGCTAATTTGGGCCTTATATATGACCTTCCGAAGGGAAGTATTTCAAAAACATTGTTCGGAAAAGTAAAAAAATTTCTCCACTTTGCGATATTACGCAATTTTTCCATTACAACAGCTTTTTCTTTATAAGCCGATAAACTGCAAATTCTTTCTTTGTTTATAAGGGCCCCGGAAAAATATTAATTAAGTTTTACTTACCATTTTATAGCTTAACCGATTCGATTTTTCGTATGCTCTTTCCAAAACAGGAACATTCATCGCCTTTTTTGATCGAGATGATTTAATACCTAATGATTTGCCGATTGGCATTATCCAAAACCTGAAAAAATTTTAAGGCGTAATGTCAATTTAAAAAAAAACTCAAAGGAGAGCACATGTTTTTTATTCTAGTATAGCTACCGGTACTGAAACCAATAACATATTTCTATTGTATATTAAATGTTCAGCTGAAGAAGACAAAATAATTTAGTTTATGTAGTAAAGTTTCACAACGGTCATTAAAATGAGATTGTTGTTTTGTAAAGAAAAATAAGGCAAATCGATATAATCTTTGCGTCCAATCTTTATTTTCAGACATAATATATCATTACTTCATGAAGTTGAAAACGATTGTTTCACTGGAACTATAAGTACGGTGAGGACTGAAAACCCGGTCGTAGTAGAATCTAAATAAAAACGATAACGCTAAATATAGATACATAATATTAATATACTTAGTCTTACCATAAGTTCTGTTACAAGTCAAGCCCGTTATAGATATGAAATTATAATAGTTTTTTTAATGAAGCTCGTTTTATGTAAGCATGTAAATAGTAAAAAAAAAATTAAATTTTCATTCGAAATGGTCACGATCATGGTCAAACGATTAGGCCATTCTGTTATTGCAGCACGCACGATTTCCATTAAGGCCGGCGGGCCAATTAGATGTCCTAAATTCAGTAGTTTTTGCGAAGCGTTGTAGGATGAGAAAAAAAAACAATTAGCCAAATGAAGTTTTGGGGATAGTTTATTATATATTTGAACTAAAAAAAAAAATTTGTACAATCTCCAACAATATATTGTAAGCCGAGTTATCAATAGATTCCCAGAGCGCCTTGCCACTGAAGTATCCAACTTGTGTACAAGATACAACTTGCAATTTTTATCTCAAAACAAAAAAAAAAGAGATTATTAATTTTGATGTAATTATCTTCGATGTGAACTAAGAAAATTGGGAGAAACACGTAAAATTCGAATTTTTTGGGAAGGTAGAAAAAAAAAGTGGTTTTTCAAGGAAAAAAAAACTCTTCAACTGGGTAAAAAACTCGCTTAAAAAAAGTTTTTGGATGTTTTTTTTAGTTCACATAGAAGAGAAAACAATACTGAAGATAACGCATTTTGAATGAAATGGATAGCTCGTTTAGTTTTTTTGCAATCGTGTACATAAATTAGGTAAAATCGTGAAAATGAAAAGCCGAGAAAACGCGCTTCAAAGTTTCAAAGTAAGCGCACGGTTGCTCGACGCCGCACTACGCTCGGCTCTGTAGCTCTGCAAATACTTGGAATTTAACTCTGAAAATTTGTGTCTCATGTTGTTGAATATCTAAGCTATTGATTTCAGGAAAAAAAAAATCGATTTTTTTGACCTTTTAATTGGCCCGCCGGCCTTAATATTGACGTCGCTGTCCAAATTGTATGTTATGTTCTCCAATTCTGACCGCAAACTGTAGTCCAATGGATTCAGATCCAGACGGCCAATCTTCTGCGAATATGAACCCAGGAATACTGTTTTTTAGCCTCTTCTAGGTGTTTTTTGCCTTATGGGCTGGAGCGGAATCTTGCTGGAAGATCCAACGCTCTCCATTGAAGAGAGAACTGCTTCACCACGCCCTCTTAGGCATACTTCTGGTACACTTTTGCCGAAGTCTTACGTCTTAACCCATTTTTCGCAGATATGTAACTTTTTTACAAGACGGAGGATGGATGGTGGACACGCTGAACCCTTAGAACAAAATTGTCTTTAGAAGTTCTTTAGAACTGCAACAGTGAAAATTTTCTCATCTGTGAAAATAATATTTTCATGTTCGTTGACCACTGCCTCGCATAACAAATTCAAATCCACCGTTGACGATCTTCGGCTATCGTATTAGGATTATATAAAAACCTTAAGAGACCAACCAACATGAACTCAAGATTTCAACAGGTTAAACGCGAAATGTTGGCATCACCATTCTCTGTCTAAGTGAAGTAAGGATGGCTGGATCAGGTGAATTTCCTCCCCAAACGGACACACCGTCCTTTTGTATTCTGCTAAAGCTCAAAGCAGTAAGCCTGAGTGCAAAGCGCAGCTTAATATCATGGATCCCTGTGCCACACATCTCTACCAATCAGTCCACCGTTTGCAACGATAATACCGAAATACATTCGAGAATAAAAACATCACCACCAAATCTGGCTGAAATCTCTGCTGCAATAAAACAATTAACGAATGGCCTTCACACCAAGCTGCGTATCTTCAACTCGAACGTCAAATCCGTTCTACAGGGTGGGCCATATAACGTTTGCTTTTTGAACCACCTATTTTTTTGAAAATGGTAACACAAATGACATGTCAAATATGTTCAAAATTTACTCAAAGGTGTGACATTTACGAAATGCGACGCTATACGCTTGAACAAAATTGGGAAATATTGAAAACCTATTTCCAAAGTGGTGAGTCTTCTTCTTCTTTTCTGAATTTCACGTTGGTGGCTACGTCAATAAGCAAAATAGTCGGATTTGGGGCTCAGAAAATCCACACGTTACTGTAGAGAAGCAAATGCATCCACAACGAGTCACTGTTTGGTGGAGTTTTTGGTCTGGCGGCATCATCGGGCCATTTTTTCGAAAATGAGCGAGGAGCCGCGCTTACAGTAAATGGCGAGCGTTACCGTGACATGCTCAACGAGATTTTTCCAAAAATGGAAGAGGATGACTGGACGACATTTGGTTTCAACCGGACGGTGCAACTTGTCACACTGCCAAAGTTACACTCGAACTTTTGGCTACCGTTCTTGAAAACTGAAATTCCGATATCAATTGGCCGCCTCCGAGCTGTGATTTAAGCCCGTTGGACTATTTTTTGTGGGGAGTCGTTAAGGACAAATGCTATGCGAACCATATAGAGACGATTGATGCTTTAAAACACGAAATCGAAGTTGCCATTCATGAAATTGGAGCCCAAACAATCGAAAATGTGCTTAAAAATTGGGTTGATCGAATGGCCTACTGTAAAGCCAGTCCTGGCAGTCATTTGAACGATATTATTTTTCATTCATAAATGACAATCTTCAATCTTCAAAATAAAAAAAAAGTTTGAAAAAATATTGATTTGTTTTTTTTATAGCCGATTCAAAAAGCAAATTTTACATGGCCCACCCTTTAGTATATGGTTGCACCACCTGGAAAGTAACTTTCAGATTTTGCGAATTTTCTGGGCCCGGACAATAACCAACGCCGAGGTGTTGACGCAAGCTAAGCAGGTAAACGTCGCATCAGAATCAAAAAAAGGAAATGGCAATGGATTGGCCACACGCTAAGGAGAAATGACGACAATGTCGCTAAACAAGCGCTACGCTGGAGTCCTTATCAACAAGCCGGTAGAAGAATTGGCAGACCACCTGGCGGCTATAGGATAGTATATATGTTTTCATGTGGAGATCATCTCTAATTAGTCTTGACATAGATCTGGTCGATACAATCATTTAACTGGACATGATTTTCTGGATTTTCAGGATTTCTGTGAATTCTTTTTCGAGCATCTTTTATGGCTGCACTGGTTCGAATCACCCGCGGACGACCACTATATTTTTCTGTCACTTCAGAAGTTTGGGGAAAACGATTGATCGTGAGGTATGTTTGTTTTCAAAATATTAAGTTTTTTCAGCCATACGAAAATTTCACTTGCACTTTTACGACACTTGCCAGAAAAGGTATCCGGACTCAAAGAAATGCATTGTAAAAAAAACTAAAACATTTTAAACTTTCGCAAACTTAAGCGCAATTGGTGATTTGTGTCATACAGTAACCAGAGTTTAACATTATATGCCGAATGATAGGGATCATTATCATGCTGAAACCAGAAATCATCACCAAGCTCGAACTCTTTAAAATATTTAAATAAGATTTAAATAAGCAAATTGATAAATTGTTGACTTTATAAAAATCAGTTTGTCAACTCCTTGCGCCGCCATACACCCCCAGACCATTACAACTCCCCCGCCACACTTCACACTTGGTACAGGATTTGCTTTTTCGAGCGCAGTACCGCTTTTACGCCATACTAGTTTTCTTCCTTTAATGCCAAATATGCAATATGTATTTGCTTTCATCCGAAAAGAGAACACGTTCGCAAAATTCTGGAGGAGTTTCAATTTATTTCGGATATACGGTTTCTACGTGCTACACGTCCGC
This sequence comes from Anastrepha fraterculus, assembly GCA_037575425.1. NCBI lineage: Eukaryota > Metazoa > Arthropoda > Insecta > Diptera > Tephritidae > Anastrepha > Anastrepha fraterculus. The sequence continues at coordinate 43,935 of JAYXIM010054980.1, forward strand.
GATACCCATCTTTTTTAAGTATTTTACGTACAGTATCGTAGTACACATACCTGCAAAGGAATTTAAAATGGTTTTACATATTTGAGAAGCCATAATTTGAGGATTAGTTTTTACTGATTGCAGTGAAACGTGGCTTTGACACAATTGAACCATAGCTGCAAACTTTCAACCGATTTTCATAAAATGATATGGAAATACACCAAAAAATGCAGCGCTTACCTTTTTGTAAATTTATTACACAAATAAATATTTTATATGAATTTTTTTCGGAGCTCACTCCTTGCACTACTATAAATTTACTGACTGATTAGCCAATACACTTGAAATAAAGGGTGATTTTTTAAGAGCTATAGGAATGTTTTTCCAAAAAACTCACGTAAAATTCAGAAAGATGCATGCAATTTTTATTTAAATCGGGGATTCTGCTGTTTCCGTGGCGCCGCAATCTTATGGCGGATTCTTATAGAACTCGACAAAAGAAAACGAAATGACGGAGTAAAATTTTTTGATATCTCGCTTAGTTTTCGAGATATTGAATAAAAATACTGTGGATTGCGTAGCCGGAGTTGGACTGATGAGGGTTATTTTTTGAAGCGCGGGATATCGCAAAAATTTTACTCCTATATTTCGTCTTATCTCGCCGAATTCTATCGAAACTGAAGAAAAAATTATTATTATTATTATTATTTTTTATTTAATATCTCGAAAACCATATCAAAAAATTTTACTCTTTCATTTCGTTTTCTTTTGTCGAGTTCTATAAGAATCCGCCATTAAATTGAGGCGCCACGGAAACAGCAGTATTGCTTTTAAATCTATAGTACAGTCCATATAATTTAATATTTAAAGATTATTTCATGCAATTATTGACCGCGACTGCGCTTCAAATGGTCCATCCGCTTAGTCCAATTTTGGCAAACTCATTCCAATGCTTGCGCCGCTCTTGCATTTTGGGGGAAAAAAAGTTGGATATCATTTCACAGTTACGTTACGATTCGCAGCATCTTTGAAGTAGTGCGGTCCAATGATACCTCCAACCCATAAACCGCACCAAACTGTGACCTTTTCAGGATACATTGGTAGCTCTTGCAATTCTTCTGGCTGATCTTCACTCCAAAATCGACAATTCTTCTTATTTACGTACCCATTGATCCAAAAATGAGCTGTATCGCTGAACACATCTTTTCGATAAAAAAGTGGATCTTAAACTTTCTTAACAGAACATGCATTTTTATAGCTTGCAATTGTACATACATGCTATGCAGCCGCCGAGTGTATTTCTGCCATGAAAAAGCTCCTCATCAAAATATCTGCCGTTCGGAATCGGCTTGAAACTGTAGGTCCCTCCATTTGTGGAACAACATCAACACGCTCGGTACAAATAGGAGGAGGAGCTCGGCCAAACACCCAGAAAGGGTGTACGCGCCAATTATATACATATATATAACTGTATACATGAACATATACATATCGGCGGACGCCCTAGCCAAATGATTCGGGAGTGCATAGGTTCGAATAAACACCAAACCTGACAGAAAGTTTTTGTTAATAGCGGTCGGCCCACGGCAGGCAATGGTCCCTCCATTTGTGGAACAACATCAAAACACACGCCACAAATAAGAGGAGCTCGGGCAATAAACCATAAATAACATGGTTTGAATGAATTTACATATGTTGTTGTTATTGTAGCAGCATAAACATTCACCCTGCATAGACGAGGAATGCTGCTGAAGTGACAGTCCTTGGCCGGATATAAATCCGGGTAATTCCAGTTACGTAGAAGCGACTGTAGTGGGAACGAGATTTAATTTATCTTTTATGGTGGTTTACACTGTTCGTTATAAAGATGTCTGTACTTCTTGTTCAAATAACCAAAATAAATGAAATGTTGGTAAATTTTACAAACCATCAAATCAAATAACTTAAAGACTATATGTAACCTTTCTAATGGTTGGGTTTTATCCGATTCATATATCAGACACACCTTGTATAATCAAATTCATACAACTTAGTTTGTCATATCAGTCTGATCAATAAATAACCATGCGATTACCATACTTGTCCAGCCATGTACATACATACATATGTATATAGCAAACATTCAGCATTATTAACTAAGCAAAAAGTAATTTTATCTTATTTGACAATTTTTAATGATATTAGATACCTTTCTAAAGTATATCGAAGTAACATAACTACTACTGCCATCGGCAAAGGCCATATAAGGTCTCTGTAATCAGCGTGTGTCACATCCGGGCGTGAACCAGGAGCTATGTCCTCCCAAGTCGTGTTAGGCGGTAACCATATATGGGTCGACCAGAACGATTTCCCGATTCTATTAAAAACGTCCATTTTTCTCTTCGCACAATTAAATACAGCTATAATAAATTAATTGACAAACACTACATGAATCGTAATTCCAAGCAACTGTTCAAAGCGTATCGATATTCAAAAACATAAAACCCTTATTTTTTCGATTACAATATACCAAGCTTAAGCTGATGACACAGTGCCACCGTACTTACTGCTCCAAGTTGATATATACAGTGCTGGAAAAAATAATAGAAACGATATGAATTTTTCTTTCTTTTGGGTATATTTCTTGCAAAATAATTTTTGCTGTTGAAGTTCATATCTTTTTATAAAGAAACAGTTTTATATATAAAAATAGAGGTACTCAACTCTTGCTACATTTTTGTAAAAAAGAAATCATGAAGTTCATTTTATTGTCCGTGGAAAAAATAATAGAAACGACGTCCTTAAAGCTAATAAACATAAGTATTTTTCTTTAAGATAATTAAACAAAACTTTTAAAATTATAAGCAAATTAATATTTGGTTGTTGCACCCTGGGCTTTAATGACTGCGGTGCAACGCCGGCTCATTGAGTCCACTATCTTGGCACAAACTGATGGCTAAACCATTCTGCTTGGACTTTTTCCCTCAAATCTGCTTTATTTTTTGCCTTATAGGCGGCAATTCTCTTCTTCAGAATGCCCCAAAGGTGCTCTATTGGATTCAAGTCCAGGGATTGTGAAGGCCATTCTACTAACTTTACATTGTTATCCTGGAACCATTTCTTCGCCAGTTTAAAGGAGTGTTTTGGGTCGTTATCTTGTTGAATCTCCCAAATCGATGGCATTTCTGCTTTGGCATATGGAAGCAAAAATATTTACGTAGTCCGCAGAGCACATCTTATCTTTAATCCAGAATAAAGGACCAACTCCTGCCAACGAAAAACATCCCCAAAGTAGTATATTACCACCTTCATGCTTCACGGTCTTCAACGTGTGCTTTGGATCGTATGCAGAGTTTTTAGGTCGTCTTACATGTACCTTGCCATCAGACCCAAACAAATTAATCTTTGTTTCATCTGACCATAACACGTTTTTCCAATTTGCACGCAGTAGATGTTTCTTTGCAAACGATAATCTGCAGGTTATGATTTTTCTGCTAAGGTATGGTATTTTTCTTGCACTATAGGCGTTTAATCCCCCAGATATTAATCTATTTCGGATTGTTCGACTGCTTACTGGCGCTTGTAAAACATTTTTCAATTCTTCTGAGGATAAAAATGTTTTTTTTTTCGATTCTCGTATAAACAGTTGGACAAACTTCTTTGATGTTGCGCGCTTTCGTCCTCGTTTTTCCTCTGTAATTTTAAAATTAATCGCAGAAAACATGTTTTTTATTAGCATTTCCTTAAATCGCCAATCCGTGACATAGAAAGGCCATCACTTTTTAGTTTTTTTATAATTTCTCTTTCATTAACAGTACAGTGTTTACCACGTCCCATTCTGAATGCAATATTCATAAGATAAGAAATATTTTATGAACAAGACAATAATAAATATAATTTGTTACATACTTTTCCAACAAAATATCAAACAGATTAAAAATAACAGTATATTATTAATTTTAACTGTAGCTATTCAAAGTTTCCGAAACGTTTCTATTTTTTTCCAACTAAAACACGCGGTTCTGCACCAAAAATAATACTGAGCCTAAATATTTGCGATTATGCACATAAAAACAAGACAAAATAAAGTACCGTTATCAAACAGTATTACACAGTGTGTATCTGCATAAATAGGTACATACTTACAAACTAAAAAATTTTTATGAAATATGGAGTGATTGTCGTTTCTATTATTTTTTCCAACACTGTATATAAATTTTAAAGTAGGTACGTTTCCCTACCGGCACCGAATTTGTCTGCCACCAAAATAGATCTGTTATATATTAGCTCTGGAACTAGGTCCGACATTTCATTTTGTGTAAATTTTCTAAGTCGTTTCCAAAATTGTTGTAACTCGCTATAAATATGCTCTTAGAGTATTGAAATATTTATTTCTGACCAAAAACTTAAAATTAAAATATCATAAAAATTATAATTCTGACATACTAGATGTTTTGTGGATTGTGATTTTATGGAAATCAAAGAAACAGAATTGTATAACGAAATCCTCAACATTTGCTGAGTACATTGCTCTTTCAGAAGCTGTTACAGAAACTAAATTTTTGATATCTTTAATAAATATTTTTGATATCTATATTTGATATCTATAATAAATGTGTTCATACATATCTGTGAACAAGTAAAAGTGTATGAAGGTGCTGTAGCAATAGCTAAATATAAAAATTTCACTAAAAATTCTAAACATATAGAAGTACAGTACCATTTCATTCATGAAAGTGTAAAGGATAAAATTATTGAAGTTGTTAAAATAGAGTCTGAAAATAACTGTGCTGACATGTTAACTAAAGCTTTGGGAAATATTAAGGTTATAAAATTTAGAGAGATGTTAAATATAAATATATAAAAACTATAGCTTTGGAAATAGTGAATACATAAGTTGTAGAGATGTTAAACATACTTAAATATTAAATTCATAAAATATAATGTGTAGAGATAAGTTGTATGCATTGCAATATAAATGTAAGAAGGCGTGTTGGTATTATGGTGTACATTTATATTGGCAACACTGTATCTGTCAACTCATTCTTTTCGTAGCCTTTTTTCTTTTTTTTTTTTAATTCTAACAAAATGGCCGACAGGATGAAATATTAAGATGTTTTGTGTTAATTAAAATAATTGAAAAAGCTTATTAAAACTAATAAATGAAGTAAAGAAGAATTTCATTCATGTATATTAAGAGGGTATTTAAACTACATTAAAACAAAACAATTATTGTTTTCTTTTAAGGAAAATATAATATTTATTTAGAATATTTTCGATGTTTATCTAACAACACAAGAGCACTCAGAACTATGTTTTATTACTTAAGTATGTGTTCTAAGTTAGTTCGTAGTTGTAAAACAAACATTAATTAGATGTAAAACGAGAATTAGTAAAAACCCGGACTCTCTAACGGAGTATTTTCATTACATCAAAAAGGAAATGCTGCTAGTAAACAAAATAAGCTTTTATGTAAATTTCCGAGTATATTTTTTATTACAAGTTTAGTAGTTTAAAGTTTGTTTACCTTAATATACTTGTCCTAAATATTAGTAAGTGTTGGGAAAATGTATTCATATGGTCTAAAACAAATATTTCATATATTGCTAATATAGTTCATAGATTTACGTTAATCAAATGCATTGAGAAAAATTGCGGAAAGCGGCTCGTATGGGTTTTGGAACGCTGCACTGATTCGAGCAGATGTAGGGACGTTGAACTTGCGTAGAAACCAGAAACCTGTAAGCCATAAATCCTAAAAATTGTTAACTTCAAACATAACTACGACTTATGTCCCTTGTAGACGGAAAGTGCGAGGACTTGATCGTAGATCTACGTACAGCGTACTGTTCTAGACCCGGTATGGTATCGGCGGAGACAGCCAGTTCGGAAGCCAAGTCGATTTCAGTGGCACCAGCACCAGACACATAACGACCGTCACGTGCAAACACTTGAAGTTATTTACACCATCATCACAGCACGCTTAATGTCATCCATGAAATTGTCCGAAGAACTAACATATGACAATGGTAGAAACACACGCATTTTTGCCTTCGTTACTGAAAAGCACTACAGTTGTACCACTTATCTCTTCAACACACCTCCCGCTGGCGTAAGTGCCTGTGAACTCCTGCAAATAAAATCTTTTAAATACAATTTATTTACAAATATTCTAACATAATTTACTAATTGTGGTATATGTAAAGTGACCGCGATTGTATTTGCAGTTCTAACAGCCTATGAAGGAAAAAATTTAATAAGAATTTGTACAAATGCCTAATTGAGATTTACATGCATGCAAACGAGTGCTGCCTGTAGCAGAAAGACAGCTTCAAATGACCAACTATAACCAGATTCAGGACATTATCGATCTATATAATGAAAAACATTATTAATTTACAAAATAATTTGTTTTTATTACAATATTTACTCGAATGTTTCCAATTAAATAAACTATTTTCAACGAATATGAACATACATAGTTGTCCTGAAAAAGTTATGCGAAAAAAAATTTATAACATATTTCTCAACCAACAAAAACCTATTTACACACAACGAATTATGGCATTTGCCTTAACGACATGAACATTTTTTTTATATGTGGCGATAATTTCATTGAAGTTCCGCGGTACGTTTTACACGTCATATCAGTCAAGCCCGTAGTTCAATACAATAGATTCTTCCCAACTCCATAGCCTCAACTAAACTAAGACCGTTAGTGCGTGATGAAGAATCACGCCCTACACGAAATGACCCGGCTGTGTAATTCAGTAAGTTCCCTCGCTGTCAAACGACAAAGACAAAGAGAGGGATTTTGAGTTATAACAAAACACTGTGGATCTAGACATTCCCATGGCAGCCGGTTCTACGTTACCGGAATGACTCGGGTTTTCCCCGACCAAGGGCTGCCGCCCCCGTAAACAAGCCCTGTCTAGTGAACAGTATATTACCCCACCCCCCACGTCACAGGAGCGCCTCCTCGCAGCAACCTTGCTCCCAATACTTCTCCTCAGGACTGGAATCGAATCCAACCCTGGGCCAAAGGTATTCTATTGCTGCGTCTGCCATAAACGGTTTCACCCGAACTCCACCTCGGTTAGGTGTAACAAGTGACACGGGTGGAGCCACCTGAAGACCTGTTCAGGCCTTAAGACAAATAGGGAGTGGTCCACATGGTATGTGGCCACGTGTTGCTCCCGCCAGCAGGCGTCTGATGCCTCTAGAGCTATTACTCTCCCTGATAGGCCGGCACTACCAACCGCCACCACAACCCACACCTCCACGGTACCGAGCCTATCGGAGCAACACAACTCCCCCGACTTAACCCATCCCCTTCCTTCCTGCTCCAACTCCAGTGCGGGGACAAATCAGCAGCTCCTGGTCCCCCGCACAGTCTGTTCCGTGTGTCAGACCGTAATACCTCGGAATCTGGTATCAGTCCAATGCAATTCATTCAATGGCTGGTGCCATTTTCGGAAATGTTCCGGTCTGCGCACCACCCGTGAGTGGACTACTGCCTACGTTGCCCCCTGCTGCAGAGCTCTGCACCCGCTACTGCCTCCCGAGGCGCGGCCGCTCACCACCACCAGGCCGCAACAACCACAGCGGATTGCGCAGCAGGTCCAACGTAGACAACCTCACGCGTCCCTCAACCCCGAGGTCCAACGACATTACCGAGAAGCTTCAAGCTTCTACAATTCAACTGCAAGGGACTCACGAGCAAGGTCGATGAGATAGTTGACTTCATGAGCCGGCACAGTATCATAATAGCTGCGGTCCGGGAAACCAAGCTGCACTCTAGGTCCTCTCTGATCACCAGGGATGTCTGTAACGTGCACAGACACGATCGCGAGCGAGACAATGGTGGTGGCCTAGCGTTTATAGTCCACCACACAGTGCTCATCGATTAAGGCATCGACCGCAGGGACCGCACCTTAGAATGTCAAGGCATAGCTGTCCGGACAGGCGATTCCGAGCTTGAAATATTTCACGTCTATATACCCCCTGTCACCTGTTGCCCGGCAGGATATCACCCTGATATAGGTGCGCTCATCAGAGGTGAAAACCGATTGGTTGTAGGTGACTTTAATGCGCATCACGATCTTTGGCATTCAAGTTTGCCAAATGATCGTAGGGGACAGCCATTGGCAGAGCAAATAGACGATTCCACATTCAGCACTGTGAACGACAAAGCCCCCACCAGGGTAGTGGGCAATTGTAGCAGCTCGCCTGACCTAACAATAGCTAGCGTGAGTCTGATAAATAGCATAACGTGGCGACCTATGCTATCGCTTGCATCAGACCACTTGCCCATTATCGTCTCGATTGAGAGACCTTCCGACTTTGTTTACGCGAACCACCGGTCCTATTCTAACTTTAAAAAAGCTAATTGGGCCGGCTTCACGGAATTCACTGAGGACACCTTCGCCGCTCTTCCCATCCCAGCCGATGTGCGCGCAGGCGAACGCGCATTCCGGCTCGCTTCATCCCAGCTGAAAGCTCTAAGGACATCCGTCCTCATTTCCCAGACGAAGCAGCCAGCTTGGCAAACGAACGTGACCACCTACGCCAGGCCGATCCCGGGGATCCCTGCATAAGGGATCTCAAACTGAAGATCCGGCAACTGGTAGATCAACACAAGCGGACTAAATGGGTTGAGCACCTGAAGACCTGTAACCTCACCTCTGGGGTGAATAAACTCTGGTCCACCGTTAGGCCCCTGTCGAACCCGACGAAGCACAACGACAAGATGGCCATCACCTTCAACGGTTGTACTTCGTGGGACCCAAAGAGATGCGCGAGCTATTTTAGCCGGCTTTTCATACTGCATCCTCCGGCCGACAGATCCAAGCGTCGTGCTACCAGAAAACTGACGAACGACAGTGCGCCACTTACTTTCTCCGGTGATGAGGTTCAGGGGGCCATCAACAAATCGAAAACATCAAAAGCCATTGGCCCTGTCGGACTAAACGCGCTGCTGAAGCACCTGGGATTTCTCCCAAGGGTCTTCAAATTGTTCTTGGCCACTCTCATCATCCCTGACTAGTGGAAAGCAAGGAGAGTGGTCCCACTACTGAAACCTGGGAAACTCGCCAACCAAGGAGAATCTTATCGGCCGATAACTCTCCTTTCCCCAGTAGTGAAGACACTTGAAGCCCTCCTACTCCCACTCTTCACGAAACACCTGGCCTCATCAGCACGGCTTCAGTGCATAGTACCACCACTGCACTCACCGCCATAAACGCTCAAATAAACCGCGGGCTTAACCAAAACCGCCCCTGCGAGAGGACTGTCCTAGTAGCGTTGGACCTAAAGAAGGCTTTCGACAAAGTCAGCCATTCCACGCTACTAGATGATATTTATCTGTCGACACTCCCGCCAGGGCTGAAGAGGTGGTCCGCAAACTATCTGAGCGGTCGACACTCGTCAGTGACTTTTCGAGATCAAACATCAAAGCAGAGGAAGATAAAGCAAGGTGTACCGCAGGGTGGTGTCCTTTCTCCCTTGCTGTTCAACTTCTATATCTCGAAGCTCCCCCAACCACCAGCGGGAGTTACCCTGGTCTCATACGCTGACGACTGTACGATAATGGCGTCGGGCGGCCGCCGTAGCCGAATGGGTTGGTGCGTGATTACCATTCGGAATTCACAGAGAGACGTCGGTTCGAATCTCGGTTAAAGCAAAATTAATAAAAACATTTTTCTAATAGCGGTCGCCCCTCGGCAGGCAATGGCAAACCTCCGAGTGTATTTCTGCCATGAAAAAGCTCCTCATAAAAATATCTGCCGTTCGGAGTCGGCTTGAAACTGTAGCCGTGGAAGGCGTGTAGCCTATTTGTGGAACAACATCAACACGCACACCACAAATAGGAGGAGGAGCTTGGCCAAGCACCTAACAGAAGTGTACGCGCCAATTAGTTATTTATTAATTTATTTAATGACATCGATGGCCAGTGCTCCAAAGTGAACAACTACCGACCTTTCTCGCTTTTTCACTGCGAGGAATCTCCAACTTTCCCCCAATAAATCCACGGCGACCGTCTTCACCACCTGGACAAAGGAGGTCAAACTGTCCCTTAAGGTAAAAGTCGATGACACACCAATACCGACAGTAAACAACCCCAAAATTTTGGGTGTAACCTTTGACAGTTTGCTCTCCTTCTCAGCGCACACAACCGCAATTGCCACTAAAGTCCAAAACCGCAACAAGGTCCTCAAATCGCTTGCCGGCAGCACTTTGGGCAAAGACAAAGAACTGTTGCTATCGACATTTAAGGCAAAGGTCGGCCAGTTCTGAACTATGCTGCGCCTGTCTGGTCGCCTGGAACTAGTGGCACGCAGTGGACAAAGCTGCAGACATGCCAAAATACTGTCATTCGGACAGCGACCGGCTGCCTCCTGATGTCCCCGGTTCAACACCTACACAACGAGGCACAAATGCTCCCAGTAATGGAGCATAACTGCGCAGCAAGCAGTTCCTGCTGGGATATTATCGCAGGTTTTACCCCTGCAGACACCTGCTTGAGCCTGAGCCGCCTCCCAGGCAAGTCAGGACACATCTCTTAGACAATGCTGACGAAATCCAGGACAAAACTGACCGCAATCTACTGGACCTGACAGTATTTAGACAGTCAATAAACGACATTCACCGGGAGACCGTCACCACCTTCTTAAGCTTCCGCCCTGTGAATGCCGTAATCGGAGTCCAACCAGCACCTACAGCAGATGAAGAGCTCCAGCTTCCTCGTGAGACACGTGTAACACTGGCACAATTACGTTCTGGATATTATAGCAGGTTAAGCTCCTACCTATCCAGAATCGACCCCGACATACCACACATATGACCGGCATGTGAAGGCACTCCGTACGACACTAACCACCTTTTCACATGCCCCCTAAAACCGACTCATCTAACACCCCTCTCCCTCTGGACCCATCCCGTCGAAACAGCATGTTTCCTGGGCCTACCCCTAGATGAGCTAGACGAAGATGACAGTTGATATACAAGACATTGGCGGGGCTATTATTACTGTTAACAAACGTGAAGGATCGATAAACTGGAAATCGGGGCAATGGAGGAAGCAAGCGATTGCAAATATAAAAAGTACCATTGCTCAACGGCTATGAAGAAAGCGTCTGGTCCGGAGGCAATTGGTGGACTCAGACGTGGTTATGACGGTTAGCCCGTGCCCGCTAAGCCACTGCATGCGAGAAATCCAAGTTGGTTCCTCTCCTGGCACCCGTTTCGAACACTGTTGGGACTATGGTTAATCCGAGTTCTGGTTCAAAAAGTACAAGTGTACCAATGGACCCTGAACAAGTGCCAGTTACAGCAGTGCATCTGTTCAAAAGACGGAGAAGGTGGCAAAGGCAGAAAAACTCAAAGATGGCGAGAGAAGCGAGGGCAATAGCTACAGCTACGTAGTTGGGCCGACTGCGACTCTAAGCGGACTGGCGACTCTTCTGCTTGCGTCCACTCCTTTAGCGGAAGCTGGCAAGAGGAACAGATCTGATGATGACCCATCTCATCTGGTCAAGTTGACAGATGAGGCGACGCCAAGCGCAGCAGTTGGTAAAAGAAGAATAGGAAGAAAAGGTAACAAACATGAAAAAAGCATTGGAAACTGCTCGAAAATAATCTCACGGTCAACAAGGAGCTCTGCATTGTCCAGCTACACCGCGTGAATGAGGCTATTCGACTGAGAAAACCCGATCGACATGGTCAAACCGTACTCCTTCACGACAACGCCAGACCAAGTCGTCAAAGCCGCACTTCAAGAGCTCGAATGGGATGATAAACGGTTCACTAGACAGGGCTAGTTTACTGGGGCGGCAGCCCTTGGTCTGGTAAAATCCGAGTCATTCCGGTAACGTAGAACCGGCTGCCATGGAAATTTGACACTGGCACAACTGGATATTGTAGCAAGTTAAACTCCTACTTATCCAGAATTGACCCCGTCATACTAAACATATATCCTGCTGGGAACACCTCTGCACGACACTAACCACCTTTTCACATGCCCCACTAAATCCACTCATCTAACACCCCTCTCCCTCTGGATCCAACCTGGGCCTACCTTTAGATGAATTAGACCGACCGGTGATACACAATACACTGACAGGGCTTAGTATTGCTGCTACAACAACAAAAAACATAAACAGCTCGAATGGGAGGTCCTTCAGTATCCGAGGTATTCTCCGGACCTTACGCCGACTGATTACCATATTTTAAGCTCCCTGTCAAACCATATGAAGGGCGTTACCTTCGATAACCAAGAGGTTCTTAAAACCTGGCCCAACAACTTCTTCTTTGACACCAGCCCAGCCGATTTTTGGCAGAATGACATCAACAAATTGGTTGACAGGTGGAAAGAGGTTGTAAACAGCAACAGCGAATATATAATTGATTAACTTATTCATATAATTCTTGTTTTTTGTCTAAATAAAAGTATTCGGTAAAAACCCAACGAACTTATTCCTCAACCCAATATATATATTGGACATAATATATTACGGCAAATTGATAACATTTTAAATGATTAGCTTATATAATTCCATTGAAATATTTTTCACATTTTTTATTCTTAGTGTTCAGAAGTAGATTTTGATGCTCTTCCGATTTCTTAAGGAAACTATACTTACCAGGCCGTGGATATCCCGTATCATCAGGAAACGAAGGCTGGATGGACTTTCCTTCACATACGTTGTTGGTAGCATCCATTTTCTCCAGTTGTGGTAATAATTTCCCTTCAAAATTCTGTGATAATTGACAATTTGCGAAAGTTTTACTGGAAGGCGGGAAATTGCAAATCACTTAAACTAAAATATTTTCATAAATAAACAATACCAGCTGTTCTCTTCTGCCAAAATACCGGGAGAATAGAGCGCTGCCACATTTCCTAAAGTACAACAGTGTTTGCGCTATTACCCAATAGATGGCGCTCAACACACCACCTCCTGGGGGTGGAAAAAATTATGATACGAGCGAATTACTAATAAAATTTAAAGATATGGAAAATTTATGTTTATCTCTAAAAGAAGAAAATTTTCAACTAAAAAATGAATTAACTAGCATAAAAATATAAATGGAAAGTAGTGACATAACTGCTCATAAATAACAAAATGAATTTTACACAGATGAAGAGGAGTTAGAAAAAGAAACTGCTTGGTTAGTTAGTAGAACAAAAAAAGCCAACAGGAGAAGAAAAATTGAATCGTCTCCAGAACTTGTTGTTACCGATCGGATCAAAAATAACAAAAAACACGAACTGAAACCTCCCCAATTATACTCTCTGGCACGGAGTTGTGTCAGCAAAATATCCAAACAGTACTTAAAGACAGTGCAAAAGAAAATTATTCCCTACGGCTAATTGGCAAAGACCAAATAAAAGTAAATGTGTACGATAGCACATACTATAGATCTATTACAAGCAAACTGCAGTCCAAACTAGCTTGGCAATCATACGAAAACAAGCAAACACGACAAATACGCGTAATAGCCAAAAACCTGCTTCACACATTCCAACCAGAAGAAATTGTTGAAGATCTTCAAAGGCAAGGCCTGAAAGCTACAAGCGCAATCAAAAAATTGAAATGGAAGACTAAGCAACCTTTAAATATGTTCACTCTGTGCTTCGATGCTACAAAAGACATAAAAAGATTTTCGAAATAAAACAAATTCTTAAAACAATCATAAAGATTGAACCGATCAAACCTTCAAAATTAATCCCACAGTGCAAAACCTGCCTAAGTGCTGTAACTGTGGCCGAAATCACTCAGCGAGCTATAGAGGTTGCCAAGTTGCTAAAGAATTACAAAAACAACGTAACAAAAGAATTGCCGGTCAAAAAGAGCCAGAAGTTACAAAATTACAAAAACCAGTGCGTGATTCGCGTGCTGAGAACGGTAAAACCTTCGCTGCAATTGTTGCAGAAAAGTCAACTGAACCGAAGAACGACGATATTTTGTCCCAAACATCTTTTAATACACTCTTGCTTAGCCGCATTGTAAAACTTGAAAAGGCTGCAAATGTTGTATATGACGAAAAAAAATCATATTAAAATTATGGATTGGAACGCAAATGGTCTCTTGAAGCACAAACACGAGCTTGAACTTTTATTGAACAAAGAGAATATTGATATATGTTTAATATCTGAAACGCACTTAACTTCCAATCGTTTACGCCTTTTCAAAACTACAGTACATACTGCTCTAATCATCCCCTTAATAATGCCAGAGAAGACAAAATCTGCTCATCAGAATTTCAAGCCTCATCAATTTACTTGGAACGGATCTCTTTGTGACAGCGTTATATAGCTCGCCAAGGCATAACATTAAAATAGAAGAATACAAACAACTTCTTAATAGACATAAAGGAAGGTGCGTCATTGGTGGTGATTTTAACGCCAATCACGTTAATTGGGGCTCGCGCTTAACAACTACCAAGGGTCGTGAACTCTGGAAAGCCGCTGAAGATCTAGGTTGTCGAGTAGTATTTACAGGTATACCAACATACTGTCCAACTGATCCTGATAAATCCCCCGACCTGATCGACTTTTTTATCGTCAGACATATTCCGAGCAATATGTTATCAGTTTAAGATGGCTTGGATCTAAATTCAGATCACTCATCTATATTTATCACTATTAGTGGCGTAAGAAACTGTGCGCTTTCAAATAAGTGTACGGACTGGGAGTTCTTCAAACACAAACTTGACATCTATGTAAATATAGATACATCAATTACCAACGCGTATGACATCGAAAAGGAAACAACAGATATTAAAATGCAAATACAGAAATCTGCTTGGTTAAGCACTCCAGAATTGACTCCAAAATACATTCCCTATAAATATCCTCGCGAAATACTATGTCTTCTTAGCAAAAAGAGAAAAATAAGAAAAAAATGGCAAACAACAAGATTTCCTCCTTTAAAAACTGAGCTAAACAAACTGACCAAATTGCTCTGCTTGACTATCAGCAGATAAAAAAGCTGATTATTCGCTTTGGAAAACTACAGCAAATTTAAAAAAGCCAATTATCCACAATCCTCCGATCAAAAAAATAAATAATTCCCAAGTTTGGGCAAAAAGCGACATTGAGAAAGCCGAGGTCTTTGCGGAACATCTTGAAAAGATATTTCAACCCCACGAAAGATATGATAGCTTCACCCCACCTCCAGCGGTTCAAGAATTTTGTGAAATTGAACTACTATTTACACCAGAGGAAGTATCATCACAAATATCTAAATTGAAAACAAAGAAAAGTCCTAGTTTACCTTATACTCTTCGGCTGTTCTTAAAAACCTAACGTACAAGGCATTAATTAAACTAACAACGATTATAAATGCGTGCATTAGCCTGAAATATATCCCATTACATTGGTAAATTTTAGAGATCATAATGATCCCTAAAGCAGGACAAAATACAAACGAGGCAGCCTCATATCGCCCAATTTCATTACTACCACTCATGGGAAACTTTTCGCGAAACTATTTGTCTTACGCCTAAAAGAAATAATTTCACTCAAGCAACTAATTCCAACACATCAATTTGGCTTCAGAGAAAAACACCCGACGATAGACCAAGTTCATCGAATAGTTCACACAATAGAAGAGTCTCTGGGAAAAAAATAACATCTGCTCTGCGATTTTCCTAGATGTAGCTCAGGCTTTTGATAAAGTCTGGCATGAGGGGCTGATCGATAAACTTAAGACGTTACTTCCGATGCAATTTACCGAATTATTGACTTCTTATATTGAAGATCGATATTTTCGCGTAAAACATGGACAGGCATATACCAGCCTTAGAAAAATCAATGCAGGCGTTCCGCAAGGCAGCATTCTTGGACCTGTATTGTACTTGTTGTATATTGCGAAGCTACAGGAATCGATTACTGTTATAATAAACTGGACTAGTTTGTGGAATATTAAACTTAACGACACTAAATCGGTACACGTAAACTTTACAAACAAAAAAGGTATCTACAAACCCATTCAAATATTTTCCGCAAACGTTCCGTATGCTTGTACAGCAAACTACTTGGACATGACATTAGACGCTAAGCTCAGGTGGAAGGAACATGTTAAAAAGTCCCTGAACTCAATTTTAATTATAGAAAATTGTACTGGCTTATCGGCAGAACGTGTATATTACGCATTGAAAATAGATTGTTAATTTACAAACAAATTCTTAGGCCAGTGTGGACTTATGGAGCTCAACTGTGGGGATGCCCTGCAAAAAGTAATGTAGAAATCATTCAACTTTTCAAAAAAAGGTTATCCGGGACATCGTAAAAGCCCCCTGGTATATACGGAATGACGACCTATATAGAGACCTACAATTGCATACAGTCAATGAAATGATAAATCTCTGCGGTGTCAAGCATGTCAATAGGATTGAGCAACACGTCAATGCTGAAGCCTCATCTCTTTGCGATGAAGCAATATATACTAGGAGGCTGAAGAGGGCGTAACCACTAGACCGAGTGGTTATTAATAAGTAGATTCATAAATTCACAAACTAAAATTGCTTGTTAGTTATATAACTAGGTGTAATAATATGAAATGTATCTATTTATTTATAACGTTTCAATAAATATAAAAAAAAATTGAAATATTTTCTGTTCAAAAATCGTTTTTAAAATGTGTATCCTTTACAGATCCTTCATCTATTCATTCTATTAATGTTTTATCTTCAATGCTGTCATGTTGCAAATAGCAAAAGTTGCGTAGAATACATAAACATATAATTATTTTAACTATTGAGTCCAAGTCTGTATTTTTCTTCAAATGAAGTAATCGTCTGAGTCTTGTTTAATGTATCCCGAATCCATTTTCAACAACAAGTAGAGTTGTTCTTTACAAATCGTTTACCTCTATTCTTCTCCGTACTATGGAAGTTTTATATCAGTGATGCCAACACCCATACAAATGATCGGATTGTTCCAGTGGGAACTGATCGTGACACTTAGCTGGGTAACCCAAGAAGCACGCAAAATATTCGACCCTTTTAGAGCTTATAAATTTCACCTTCCGAAATAATTCTGAGGAACATTGAAAGTTCAGTCTCCTATTTCCTTTGATGGCGACACTTTTTACTTATTTCTTGAAAAACAAGTGTTTGTGGAAGTGATTCGAAATTTTATATTTTATAATTTATAGGAACGTAATTACGCAATGCTGGAAATGGAATTCTTTCTATATCATTGGATCAACATCCAAGGCATTTTCTCTCCAATAAAATAAATGAACTCAAAACGATGTCGTTTACTTAAAATAAAATGTTAACAAAATAGTTTTTTATTCACAAAAATTGAATGAAATTTATTTAAATTTTTTCAAAAGTCGCTCAATATAAACTCTAAAAGATAGTTTTAACATTTCAAAATTTTTTAAATACCATAAGTAATTATAGCGGATATGAGTTCCTCTATTCTTATCTAAAAATGACTTATAGAATTCGCTCATTTTATCTGCTGATACTTCCGTTTTGTTTCCAGACATTGACGCATTAACAAAGTCCTCCCGTTCCTAAAAAGAATGTTAGATATGTTTAAAGTTATATGATTATTCATTTGAGGTTCAATTTCTATTTTCATTTAAGACTAGAAAAAAATAAAATAAAAATAGTATACTTTAATAAATGTCATATTGTCATTAGCATTCTTCTGGTTTTATAACTTCAGAATGTAATGAAAAAATAAATAAATAAAATATATCTCCGACTATTTATTTACCTTGTATATTAAAAATAAATAAATAATTGGCGCGTACACTTCTGTTAGGTGTTTGACCGAGCTCCTCCTCCTATTTGTGGTGTGCGTCTTGATGTTGTTCCACAAATGGAGGGATCTACAGTTTCAAGCCGACTCCGAACGGCAGATATTTTTATGAGGAGCTTTTTCATGGCAGAAATACACTCGGAGGTTTGTCATTGCCTGCCGAGGGGCGACCGCTATTAGAAACATGTTTTTAATAATTTTGCTTTCACCGAGATTCGAACCAACGATTTCTCTGTGAATTCTGAATGGTAATCATGCACCAACCCATTCGGCTACGGCGGCCGCCTTGTATATTATTCAACTTAAGGGGCTCAACCAGTGTGACTGACAAAAAAACAGGTGGTTTTTGAAAATTTATTTTTAAAAAAGTTTTACATTAATTGTTTTAAAACTTTGTAAGTATGTATATTAATATATAATTAAACTTCAAGTACAAATTTTTTCAAAGGAAAATCTGGACTTTTCTTCTAATAATAGGGCATCTCTCGAAGGTCCAAAAAAAAAAGTTTCCCCACTGCTGCCTTTGTTACGGTCTTCAGAGTGCCTGAAATAAAAAAAAAACAAAAAAGTCATTAAAGATGATGGTATCACGCGTTGATTAACGCAGGATTGTGGTGAAAAAACGAAATCCAAAAAAATCCCGCAGTTTTGAAAAAAGTATAAAAATTTAGCTTGAAAATGTGATAGTATTTCACATCGCAAATTTAAAATTTTTATTAGATTGAAATATCGGAGGGTCATTCAATGTAAAAATGAATACTTAAAATGAGGAAACAAGATTCAAGTCGATCGTAAAATTAGTTTTTAAGTTACAGTGGCAGCAAATTAAGAAAACGCTATTTTGAGAAAAACGTTTTTAAAGAAAAAAATACTGATCTCACATTTATAAAACGATAAATATCATACCTAATCCTAATCTGCTATTCCAGGCCCATATAATTCACCTTCTTCTTCTTCAAAAAGTTGATGCTGCCTTGCTGAAAAATATGAAAACATTTTTTTTGAATTTTTCAAAGTTTCACACTGATTGAGCCCCTTAAAAAAATTTCAAGGCGAAAGCAGAATTTCCAGTATTTACTCGTATATTAATTTCCAAAATTATAATATCAATAATAATTAACAATTTATTTTAAAATACTTTTTTATGAAACAAAATAAAGCGTCCGCGTTAGTTAAAGGAAGCGAAGGAACCAGGCAGGTGAAAGAAAAGGAAGAAGGGGCTTTGGGTTAGAGATGGGGGTTTCAGCAGAGTGTGACTTTAAATATAAATAAACGAAATTTAATTTGAATTTTTGAATTCAGTTTTGAGTTTTGAAAAGGTTGGTTTCCGGACTTTCAGCTTAGAGCTGAGTTTTTGAATTTTGAAGTGTTCGAACTTTCAGTTTTAAGCTGAGTTCTTGAGAGTTTGAATCCTTTGCTATCTAACGCGCCACTTCTTTTGCAGGTGGAATTTTTCGGTAGCGGTACATTTTGTTTTTTATTAACATTTATTCATATTTTCTTTTTAATTGTGCACATTTTCAAAAAATTTCTTTATTAAAATTGTCGTTTTGCTTAGTTTACTTTAGTACTAAAGCGCTTGATGTAAAATCATTTTTTTTTTTCATTTGCTTTTGCATTTATGTACCTATGTATATAATTTTAGACTTTTACTTTTTTGTTAATTTTGTGGTAAGTTGCTAAATTACTGGCTGAGTTGAACTTCTTCTACAAACAAATTTACAGCTTTGGATGTGGATGATGAAGCAGAACTTGCTCGAACTGCAAACAGTGGGCAAATTAAAGATTCTCTGCCACAAAATGTAAATAAAGGCGATAAAGAAAAAAATATAAGCCTCCGTCAATATATGTTCAAGGTGTAGAATGCATAAAAACATTAGAGTGCTTAAAATGAAGTAGCAAATAACAGCTTCACTCGAACAAGTTTAGCAAATAATGAATTTCGCGGTCAAGCAGAAAATTTGCAAATATTTACTAATTACATCACGTGCTAAAAGAAAAAGGAACGAAATTGTATACATTTAGGCCAAGAAGTGAGAGAGGATTTAAAGTAGTCTTACGAAATATGCACCACTCTACAGACCACGAAGAAATCAGAAAAGAATTAAATGAAAAAGGCCACTAAGTACTTAACATTACCATAATAATATAATACAAAGATCAACAAAAACCACTACCATTATTTTTTATCGTACTACAAGCAAGTGGCAACAACAAAGACATTTACAATATAAACAAGCTAATGAGCTGCATAGTAATCTTTGAAGCACCTCACCATAAGCGCACCATTTCACAGTGCCAGGAATATGGGCACACATAAAATTACTGTACAAGGGATCCAGTATGAGTGAAATGCGGTGGTAGAAATCCTTCAATGGAATGCGAAAACCAAACAAAGGAACTTAAATGCGCTTTATGTGGAGATAACCATGCCAACTATAAAGTATGCAAAATTTATAAAGCACTTAATAATAATTAATAAAAAATCAACATTAAACACGAAAAAAATACACCAATAACAACAGCCGTAACAATCATAATTCCCGGAGTAAGCTATGCTGATGTTGCATCTTCTTCATGGGAACATAAAGTAGACCAGGAACTGATTAACAAATCTGAAAAATCAATGATATTGAAGAGCTTAAAGACATGGTATAATCCCTAGTCAACCAAATGACAAATATGATGAATATAATTACAACGCTTTTAAAGAATATGGAATGGACACGTGATAAAATTGAAATTTTAATTTGGAATGCAAATGGACTAACACAGCGCTATTTAGAACTAAAACAATTTTTAGTTGAGAAAGAAATTGACATAGCATTGATTGCAGAAACACACTTCACTGACAAAAGTCTTCGGAAATTTCCTAAATATAAAGCGTATGTGACAAACCATCCTGATGAAAGAGCCCACGGCCCACGGTATTCGGCGCCTTATCTTTAAACACGAAAGTTCAAATCTATGACAAAATCCATGTCAACGACGTAGTTCTAGAAGCAGGGATCAGATCGGCATCAAAGCAAGTAAATAGGACAAATACAGCAACAACTGACATTTCTATTAAGAAGCAAATTATAGAAAAAAGAAAGTTAAGAAAATTAAACTTAACTACAAAAATTCTAAAAGATACTTTAAGCAGGAGAAATAAGAAAGAAATCGAAAGCTATTTGAATAATCTGACTCCCTATTAAGATACAAACTACTCTTTATGGAAATGTAGTAAAAAATTAAAAACTCAAATAAAACATCAACCACCATTAAAAAAAGATGACAATTTATGGGCCATTACAAAAGACGAAAAAGCGAAAGCATTGACAAATTCCTTCGAAAAAATTCTATCAAATGACGAAGAAAAGAAAATCGATAACGAAAACAACTTCCACTATGATTTTAAAAAATAAAAAGGACGAATACACACAAAATAATAGCTTGCATCAAAAAAGAAATAAAACATAAAAAAGCTCCCGCATATACATACATACATGATAACAGGAAAAGCATTAGGGGAGCTACCAACCAAGGCATATATATTTTTGCAAAACGTTTTTAATGCAATGTTTTCCTAACAATATTTTCCGAAACTCTCCGAAGTGGCAGAAATTATTGCATTGCCAAAACCAGGTAAAGATCCAACTACCGTGTCATCATATAGACCAAGAAGCTTACCACCGACAATATCTAAAATTGCTGAAAAATTATTACATGATCGGCTAAGCCAATTTCTAGACCAAAAACGTATAATACCGGATCACCAATCTCAGAGAGTGCTGCGCAACAAACCGGCATGCACGAGCAATGCAGAAACATTTCTCATTCACTACGTACCGCCGCCGAAGAAGGAATCGGATTCCGGCGAGCCCGAAAAAACAGTTGGTACAACGAGGAATGTCATGCTACCGCAGAAAACAAAGATACTGCCTATAGAGCTATGCTGCGATCGGGCGAACACCCAAGCCATGGGGAATCGCTGTCGAGAGCTAAGAAAGGAAGAGAGACGTATTATCCGAAAGAAGAAACGAGAGTCCGAAATACGTCAGTGCGAGGCCTGCGATGCTGGCCAATAGGAACAACACCCGAAAGTTCTATCAGAAAGTTCGGAAGTTTTGAGACCGGGGCGTTTTCCTGTAAGAACAAAGACGGCGATCTGGTGACTGACATCCAGAGGCTACTTAAATTATTTAGGGAACACTTCTCGAACCTGTCAAATAGTGATAAATGCGCATGTCATAGAGAATGTGAAGATCCCGACACCCCAATCGTTAACGACCGACGAATGGGTCTGGTGGTGAACGAGGCCAAAACAAAGTACCTCCTGTCATCAAACAAACTGTCGGCACCCACATCACTGTTGACAGCCATGATTTCGAGGTTGTAAAAGACTTCGTATACTCAGGAACCAGCCCCAGAACTTTAACACCGATAAGAATGTCAGGCTTGAAATCCAACGTAGAATCTCTCTTGCCAACAAGTGCTACTTTGAACTAAGTAGGCAAAGTCCTCTCTCGACGAACAAAACTAACACTTTACAAGACTCTCATCATGCCCGTCCTACCGTATGGAGCAGAAGCGTAGACGATGACAACATCCGATGAAGCGATGCCTTTAGTGTTTGAGAGAAAGATTCTGCGCATGATTTTTGGAAAGTATTCGATGCGGTACCAGCTGGTGGTAGTAGCTCTTCCTCTAGGCCTCCTCTGCGTTGGAAAGATCAGGTGGAGAAGGACTTAGCTTTACTTGGTGGGACCAATTGGCGCCGGTTCGCACGAGAAAGAAACGACTGGCGCGCTTTGTTAAACTCGGCCAAAATCGCGTAAGCGGTTATCGCGCCAATTAAGAAGATATACCAATAATGGTATATTGGGTATATACATATTGGTGTGTACCAATAATGGTATATTAGGTATACATATATACCTATTGGTATATGCCCAATATATTGGTATATACCAGAAATGGTATATTGGGTATATATACCTACATAGCACATACATACATATGTATGGTGATATATAGTTAGTCCTGTCATAACTTCTGTTACAAATTTACAAATTTTTAAGCTTTTCCATGATTCATGACTCTGTAGTAAAGAGAGAATACAAATTGTTTGTGAACATACACACTAACATATACATATGTATACAAATTCAAATTGTTTTAACTTTGACATGTTATTTTTCTATTTTCAAAATATGAAGTCAGTTACTTAAATAAAGCGATTTGAACAATAACCATAAACAATAAAAATGTTTAGACCAACGAACACAATGACATGAATATCATTCCCATGGCAGTTATTATTAAAGGTTTGCTCACTTCTTTACAGGATGTCTCCTGATGTCCCCTATCCAACATTTGCATGACGAGGCGTACATGCTCCCGGTTAAGGAGCACAACAAAATGCTCGGCAAGCAGTTTCTGCTTGGGTGTCACCGTAGGCCTCACCCATGCAGACACCTGCTCGAGCCTGAGCCACCTCCCAGGCACATCAGGAGACACTTCCTCAACTACGTGGACGAGCTCCAGGACAAAACGAACAGACCACTCCAGGATCAGACAGTATACAGACAGGCAATTAACGACATTCATCGGGAGACCCTTACCACCTTCTTAAGCTCCCGACCCCCGAATGCCGTTATCGGAGTCCAACCACCACCTATCGCAGACGAAGAGCTCCAGCTTCCCCGAGAGTCCCGCGTAATCTTGGCACAATAACGTTCTGGATACTGTAGCAGGTTAAACTCCTACCTATCCAGAATCGACCCCGACATACTAAACATATGTCCAGCATGTGAAGGTACCCCGCACGACACTAACCACCTCTTCACATGCCCCATCAAACCCACTCATCTAACACCTCTCTCCCTCTGGACCCAAACCGTCGAAACTGCCAGTTTCCTGGGCCTACCGTTAGATGAGCTAGACGAAGACGGCCGGTAATTACACTACACTGACAGGGCGAAGATACTGCTACAACAACAACAACAACGACGCCCCCACCAGGGTAGTAGGCAATTGCAGCAGCTCGCCTGACATAACAATTGCTAACGCAGGTCTGATAAATAGCATAACCTGGCGACCTATGCTATCGCTTGCATCAGACCACTTGCTCATTATCATCTCGATCGAGAAACCTGCCGACTTTGTTTCCGCGGATCACCGGTCATACATCAACTTTAACAAAGCTGATTGGACCAGATTCGTGGAATTTACTACATAACATAATCCTGACAATCGCACTGTTTTTATTTTAAATTTCCTCCTGCAACGCTTTTTTTGTATGTTTATATTTTCAAAAATGTTTCTAGAAAAAAATACTGCAGATTTACAATCAACTCCCCACTGAACATCTCTGCATAACAACTTCGTTTTTATTTCAGGTGTATGGCAACACCAAGTTTTCGCTAAATTACACAACTTTAACATTAAATTACTTAAAAACTATACGCCTCCAGAGGGTGCGGTTTTCAGTTTTAAGATGGGGATACACCCCTCTTTCCCCCCTTTAAACCTTTCCCCTCTTCACATCGCTTTTTTTCAAAGCGTGTTGCATTATACTAATTATTTTCAGAGTTCAGTGTTGATGGGAATGGGGGGTTATCCCGTCCGCATACTAGACACATACCTGTGGCGTTTTAACTTATAATGGTTATTTGTTTGAAACGCGGCCAAAGTCTGCCCACACAGAAGAGCTCTACAAAAAATACTGTGGATAGCGAAACCAGAGTTGAACTGACAAGATTTCAGAAATTGTGGTAAACAACTCTACGCAAAATTACTACCAGTTTACAAACACCTTTCTAATCGAACGTCTCTGTAAAATCTTAGCTGCATAAGAGCATCTTTTTGTTTTGAAGTTCCTAGCGAAACTACATTTGGCTAAATTACACAATTATCATATAAGAATAAATTACTTAAAAACTATAAGTCTCCTGATGGTTTGGTTTTCAGGTTTAGGATCCTCCACAAAGCGTGCGTCATTATTCTGAACATTCCCCCCAATATATATTTTTAAAATAAATGAGAATATTTTTTTCTACCTTTCATTTCCTTCTTTCTAGATTTTTTTACTGAACTGTCGCTTTTCTTTTCGCAAAACATAGTTAAATTTTCGCAATCACTTACGCAAAAGAACCTTTCATTATGCCTGCTCCAGAAGCCGTGATTCCACTTTTCGACTTCATCTTGCATGTTCCTTAAACGGCATTCCAGTATCGATTCATTCTTAGGCACATGTCTAATATAAGACCGTATATTAGATAACTTATCTGGGGCCCCAACATAATCCTGTGAGATGTTACTTGGGTCTGGTTTCTCTTTCAATTTGGTTATCTTGCCATTAAACCTGTATATGGCTTGTATTTGAATATGCTTCCTTATAGATTTACGCAGTGTAATAAAATACATTATTATATGTACATATGTATATTGCAATATATATATATATATATATTCATATTATTGTAATAAATCGATACAAGTACCGAGTACCGAATATCGACACATTACTTGCGTACCGAGTAGTACGTACTGTATTGTGCCCATTTACACAAGGAAACATTTGGAAGGGAAACATTTCGTTCGTTGGTGAAGGACGGCCGCGGAAGAGAGAAGGGAATTTGTCTCCTGTACTGGCGACACGCTTAGCTCTTCTTATTCGTATTTCCAATTTTAAAGCAATTTTTGACAGTTGCTTCATTTGTTTTCTTCTTTTGTGGGAGAAAGTTCTGAGTTATGTGTTGGTTTTCAATCAAACGGAAGATAACAACGCTGACAAATATCCGAACGCTGTTCGGGAAATGCACGAATATTTTTGCTAGTAAAGTAAGTATAATTTGAAAATCTTATGAGGCATGTTTAAGTTCAATTCTCATTTTCCCCCCATTTCTAGATACTCAAGTTGATTTTAAGTTAATTATTTATATATGAAGTATTTTTAGTTTAATTTTTTATATTCAAGTACAACAGTTTCTAAATATATTTAAATAAAAAAACAACAAATTATTTATTATTTAAGCAGTTTGCATTTTTCATTCATATATTTAAGAAATTGTTGACGAACGCTTTCCGCTTTACATGTTAGCGGGTTGTAGAATATGTTCGAACCAGAAGATGCTAAAGTAGTAAACGTCAAAATGTTGACGTCAAATGATGTCAACATCAACATCAGGTCAATGCAGAATGGGTATTTACTAAAACATTGTATTGATGCTGACGTGTTATCGATAATTTGACAGAAATAAAAACGACAGAAAATAATACATTTTATCCGTTACCTTTTGCCTTTGTGTGGTTTTTTATATAAAACTAGCAAACCCGGCTCGCTTCGCTGGGCACACTAAAATAGATAAGAAATGGTTTAGAACAGAAAAGATATGGTTTTCATATTATTTATTTCTTTATTCTTTATTCAAGCTCTTTGGCATAAACAATATTTTTTGTTCTATTTGTTTTTGAGTAAATATAAAATATAAATTGAAAATCAGGAAAAAAGAAGATTGCTTTTAAATTTCAAATCAACGCAAATGAATAACTAAGAAACAATCGTCTTTTTTCCTGATCATCCATGAATTTTTCGTTTCAATTTATATGTTTTATTAAGCATTGGAGTTTTTTTAACCATTATCCATTTATATTTAAAAAAAAAAAAAAACGAAAAAAAATTTTTTTTCCACGAACACATAATTTCATTTGAACATTCGGATTTCACATTAAATTCTCAAATTTCGTAAGAAAGAAATTATTCACTGTTCCAAAATCAACTCCAAAAAAATTCACAAAAAATGTTTACACTTTGCCCTTACGTCTTCTCCTTATAGCATCCAAATCAGAAATAAATATTGACACATTGTAACTGACACTGTCAATTTGACAGTTCAGTTCCGCCCCAAGCGTTATAAAAGTAAACGACATTATGGCTGGTTCAAAAGAACGCTGTACCCGTTGCCAGTGTTCCGAATTACAAATAAACTTTACGAAACCCATTTTCAATACTTAACAATGTGTGTAAGTTTGGTTTAATTCAGTGCAACGACACGGCGGGTCCACGTTTTGGCATATATTTCCAGACCCTAGTCATCAATAGGTATAAAAATTACCCCGTATTAAAGCACTTATCAACAGCTTTCATTTGATACCCATCTTCAATACCTTCTTAACAATGTGTGTAAGTTTGGTTTAATTCGGTGCAAAGACACGGCCGGTTGCGAACACACAAAAAAAGTTCACCTTATTTTATATATAAGATTTATGCTCAAAAATGTTTTTCTGATAGATTCTGGCGATAGTTCAAGTGATGAAGAGAAGAAACAAAGATTGCGGTTTGAAATAAGCGGAATAAGACAAAGATCCAACATATTTAATGTTCCAGATACAAAGTACGTACAATAATGCGCACTCTTAAAATGTGTCAAGTACTGCATATATTTCATTAGTTTTAGATTTGTAGATTACTTTCGAATAAGTAAGCCAGCATTTAAATTTATCCTGGAGAAAATAGAGCCGTCTATGGAAATTGGGAAACGATCAACATTCATCGGTAACCAACTAAAATTAGCAACAACATTGCGTTTTTTGGCGCAAGGATCTTACCAACTAAGCGTTGGAAATGATTTGAATTTGGCCTTATCACAACCCACCGTCTAAAACGATTAAAGAAACACCAAATAACTTCCAAAAATCAACTTAAAAGCTTGCTCCAAGTCGAATGGCAACTCAAGGTTGATTTTTTAAGAGCTATAAGAAAGTTTTTCAAAAAAAGACACGTAAAATTCAGAAAAATGCATGAAATTTTTATTTAAATCGATAGCACAGTCCATATAATTTCATGTTTGAAGATTATTTCATGCAAATGTTGACCCCGACTGCGCTTCAAATGGTCCATCCGCTTAGTCCAATTTTGGCACAGTCTTTCCAATGTTTCGGCCGGTATCTCACATATAAATGCTTTAATTTTGTCTTCCAATGCGTTAATTGAAGCAGGCTTGTCTCAATAGACATGAGCTTTAACATAGCCCCACAAAAAATAATCTAAAGGCGTTATATCGTACGATCTGGGTGGCCAATTGACAGGTCCCGAACGTGAAATAAAATGTTCACGGAACTCGCCTCTCAACAAGTTCATTGTTACGCATGCTGTGTGGTATGTGCTGAAATTACATATCGTCCACACCCATATCTTCCAATTCGGGCCATAAAAAGTTCGTTATCATCTCACGATAGCGAACACTATTCACAGTAACTGCCTGACCGGCCTCATTTTGGAAAAAATACGACCCAATGATGCCGCCGGCCCATAAACCGCACCAAACAGTCAATCTTTGTGCGTCTATTGGTTTCATCACTGGAATGGAAGAAGCGCGCATTTCTATAATAAAATTCAATGATTTGCAAGCGTTGTTCGTTTGTAAGACGATTCATGGTTAAATTATAGACCAAACTGAAGATGTTTGACAGTGAAACAAAACACGAAACGTGCGTCAGCTGTTTAAACCAACTGTTTAAAAAGATAATAGCTAAAAAATCACCCGTTAAAAGAGGTTATTCGACCGACCGACTAAAAGAGGTTATTCGACCGACCGACTAAAAGAGATTATTCGATTACGAAGATATCCTCCAAAATATTAAATGTAATTTTTCTCAAATTGTTATTAAATTTTTTCATACACAAAACCTTTATTGCAAGAGTATCAACACTATTATATTTTCTTATATTGCACACAGGAACAATTGGATTTATTTAATTTTGAATCAAATATTAAATCACTCAAAAATATTCATGATATATTTTATAAAACAACTTCGAAGTGGTAGGGTGCTGTACACTGTATGTGATAAATACAAGTTTCATCGTTGAGTTTAAATGGCTTTATGGGGCATGCCTTCCTTGAAATCGGATGTACAGTTCATATCTAAAAATTAATACCAAATTGAACATAGGGACTACACATGTATCCTTCTCCTGAATTAGTTGAACACGCAAGTAAAATGGAAATTTTTTGATAGCATCCCTTTGTCCAATAGCTTTTTAGCAACGAATGGTGCTCACACTCGACAACGTAAACGTAACAGTTGATACGATGCAACTAATGAGAGCTCCATGTAAATGAATTCTCACCACCGTCCCGTTCCGTAGTATCCTAGATGGTTGTTTCACTAAATGCAAGTAATTCATTTATCTATAAGTAGCATTATTCAACATCGTTTTTAAGGTATTTTAAGTGTGTCGCCATAAAAACAAACTACTGTTTTCGACGTGATGCTACAAGCAAAAACAAGTACTTGTATGTTTTTGTAATATTGTAAATAAATTATTGGCGCGTACACATCTGCTAGGTGTTGGGCCGAGCTTCTCTACATATTTGTGGTGTGCGTCCTCAAATGGAGAGACCTACAGTTTTAAGTCGACTCCAAACTGGAAATGGTTTTTTATGAGGAGCTTTTTCATGGCAGGAATACACTTGGAAGTTTGTTGTTGCCTACCGAGGGGCGATAGCATTGGAAACAACTTTTTGTATCATATTGCTGTTTCATGCACACAGATTCGAATCTACGCAACTCCGAATGGTGGTCACGCACCAAGCCATAAAAATATCTTCTCTAATAAAAATTATAAGTAAAATTTTTGTACACTTAGAACTAGAACTATGCATCGAGGTGTATATTGCAATTTCTTTTATCTTCAAATTAGTTTTATTTCTTATAACGGATTTAAATACATTTAAACAAATTACGAAATATTATATTTGCAGCTAATTCTGCCATCAGTATTGGTATCCAACTGGCGGAGGTGTTGGAAATCCTTGTGGTCTCCAGTTATGCTGAGGAACACGGGAAGGTACTGATGGAATGCCATTAGGAAATGGTGGATGAGGTGATGTAGCATAACCTGCCATGCGAGGTGGCGGTGGAATACCAACGGGTGGAGGCAAAGGTGGCTGGCCGGTAGAAAGGGGTGGAAGCGGGGGAGGAGGTATAGCAGCTGGAAATCCTGTCACTTGTGGAGGGGGAACCGGCGGAGGTGGCGGTAACATGTTATTTGAAGATACAGGCGGAGGTGGAGGAGCCATTAGTGGCGGTGGTGGAATAATTTGTCCGGGAATTACTGCCACCATATTCGGTACTGGGGAATCTGCAAATAGCTGATGAGGACGATCAGCATGTGATGAAGGGTTTTGGGCTGCTAATAATCGTTCGGCCGCAGATCCATGTCTCTCTCCTTTAGAATCTTTCTTAAAGGCGTACGAAACCGAAATAGGTCGATTACAGAGATATTGTCCATTCATAGCGTCCATAGCAGCATCGGAAGCTTCAAAGCTGGAAAAATTTATGAAAGCAAATCCCTTGGAATTGCCAGTTTCTGGATCACGCATTATTTTTGGAGTTTGCAGAATAACTCCAAAAGCCGAAAAAGTATCGTACAGTAATTTTTCGTCCACTTCGGGATCCAAATTGCCAATAAAAATATTTGCACCTACGTCCAGATTTTTTTGGTGAGCTGAGGCTTTATTCACCCGTATTGGTTTTCCATAGAGTTTGATCATATTCATAATTTTAATAGCATAGTCTGCATCATCCTCACTAAGAAATTCTACAAAACCATAACCCTGGTGCATTTGTGTTACTCGATCCTTGGGCATATGCACGTTTACTGGAATGTAAAAAATTAGTAGTTAACAAAAAAAATAGTGAAAGCAAGACTTTGCAGTACTTTGTCGCATTACACCCAACATGAAAGTTTGAGTTTGGGGAAACCATAGATTAACGCTTTAAAATAAAAGTAAATATATAGCAAATTCTTACCTACCGGTCCAGCTTGAACAAACAATTCCCAAAGTAAAGTCTCTGACACTTTGTCGTCAAGACCGCCAACATATATAGTTGCATCTATAAAAATTATTGAATAATAACGATTTCGTTTAAATAAAAATAACACGTTTATTACCCTGATTCCTTTCGGCAATAGGTCCTGCAGCCATTCTAGCGAAAAAATCATACAAGTTGTATGATACAACAGAACGAGCAAAAATTGGTTTATATTTTACATATACATATATACATTAAGAGTCATGGATGCATTAAAATACAATAAGAAATCGATAATTCTCAATCGATTGTGAACACATTATACTATGTTTCTATCGCCAGTGATTGGAACTCTAAGTAATTCTCGAATTACCCTATTTCACTACGCAGTCGTAATTCATTTTGATAGTTTTCCTTTGTGTTATTGTTTTTAATGATAAAACCATTATATGCTGAAAGTACCGGTAATAGAAAAAAAGTAAGTTAAAACTAAGATCTCATAGCGAAGACGAAATTAACTATTCTCCAGCAATGAGAAAAAGTGTGAGCAAATGGCATCAGACCGGCGAAAGAGCACTAATACAGATAAGAGGCGAGAAGATAAATTAATTGATGGGCTATTGGGAATACGCGATCTTCAACAAAGATCCCTCAATAGACTATCACTCTGGTGCAAAAGTCGAGGACTTGAAGTAAATCCGGAAAAAAAACGGATCTGGTACTATTTAGCAGAAAACATAAAACACCTGCTCTTAAACACATATTCCTAGGAGGGAAACCACTTAGAGTAACAGAAAAGACGAAATATCTATTACTTATACTGGATAGGAAGCTAAATTGGGGGCTCACAGTCGCAGATAGAGTACGCAAATCTATGATGGCGTTGTACTCCTGCGGAAGGCTAATTGGAAAGAGATGGGGATTGGAACCCAGAATGGTACACTGGCTGTACACAGCAGTAGTTAGGCCTATTCTCTACTATGGTATTGTAATATGGTGGAATGCCCTTGAGAAGGGGGTGAACATCAAAAAACTTGACAAGGTTCAGAGATTAGCATCTGTTCTCATAACTGGCGCGATGTCAACCACACTATCGAAAGCATTATATGCAACATTAAACTTCCTGCCAGTAGATCTGCAGGCAAAATATATCGCGCGCAGCACGGCAATAAGGCTGAACACTCTAAGCAAGTGGTCAAATAAGAGCTACGGTCACGGCAAAATCCTGGCTGGCACTTCGGAGATTCACGGATTGCACTCCCGCCCACACTTCCCATTACATCATTCACGACCCTTCTACCCTCAAGGGAAGAGTGGGAACGGGACGATGTAAGACAGGGCGAGTCTATCCATGTATACATAGATGGCCCAAAGCTCGGGGGAAGGGTGGGCGGAGGTGTATACTCCGAGCATCTGGGGATCTCCTTCAGTTTTCGGCTCCCCGACTACTGTAGTGTCTTTCAGGCCAAACTGATGGCAATAACGAAAGCCGCGACACTGGTACAGTGTCATGCGATATTAGGAAATGACATCTACATTTTCACTGACAATTTTCCAATTTTTTAACGAATTGGAAGATCTCAGTTCCACAGAAATAGGAGATCTTCTAAAATTTTTGAAAAGCGCACAATGGTTTTAGGAGAAATAGGGAAAGCTCCCCCACGCGGCATCACAATGGGCTATGAGCCTGAGTGTGTCCCACAAGACAACCGCTTCAACCTAACCTAACCTATACTCGCTAGTGGTAAATCTTGCTCTATAACTTTGTTGTTGCTTTCGTACATACATATTGTGGCAGGCCTATAAAGCACATCAATCGGCTACTGTCACACATAATGAGGTTGCTGCCCTTACAAGAAAACCAAAAACAACTAAAGCCAAAATGCAAAGATCCACCGCAGTTAATAAATAGTTAGATATAGTTTATATACAAAGCTCT
The DNA here is from genome assembly GCA_037575425.1 of Anastrepha fraterculus. NCBI lineage: Eukaryota > Metazoa > Arthropoda > Insecta > Diptera > Tephritidae > Anastrepha > Anastrepha fraterculus. The sequence continues at coordinate 76,418 of JAYXIM010054980.1, forward strand.
TTAATGCACTTCAATTTTATTTTGTAATTGTATTGCTTGATCTGTATGTTCCGAAAAGTAATGTACCTAAAATATTATACGTAAAAGTACGTTGACATATGGAGTTCTTAAATCCCCAAAATTTAATCTACCCATTCACGTATTGCGGATTACCTGCAAAATTAACAATCAGCTGGCAATATTGTTTTAAAAGATTTTTCGTCTTAGAAATTGGTTTGGTGAGTATTTTTGATTTTTGGTTTTTGGTTCCCAAACTTTCGAGCAGTCGTTCTTAAAGTAAAATTCCTCAAAGCGCTCAAAGCGAGAACACGAATCAAATTTTTAGTACAAATGTTCCAGGCGTTGTGCTGTGAGCTTCTACAATTCGCTTTACCCAGTTTATTACGAAGCCTCGGCTTTACAACTCAACGACCAGATAGTTTACTTTACTGAACTACTTCCACACCGATGGGGTACCGTCTGAAAGCCCAACAACCTTCATCTCTGTAAAATAAGAAAAACTCCGTGACAAGTCCAAAAGAAATCCGACTGCTTCTCTGGAAAAGTGCTTTGGTTTTTTTTTATGTAAAATGAGTGCACAATTAAAAATTTTTAACAAAAATTGTATTACAATTATGTCTACAAACCTGTTTTCTTTGCCGGCATCCGGTTTATTTAGTCACTTTATTTTCCTTACATTCGTAAAAATAATTATCGATAACACAGGGTTGTATGTAAAAAGGTATTGTTATAATATAGGATTATTTTATAATCTCAGATTTACGGATAGCAATTTTGTATGAGTAATCTCGTGTTTTAATTACGGATTGGAAGTTAAGCACGAAAAAGTAGATAATCTACTTATATGTGAACGTATAATAAGGTAGATAGTAAATATTTATTGTCAATAATATTTACATTTAAATCTGTGCGAATTTTTTAAACCAAAATGCTTCTTGAGACAATACGAAATCAGTTGTAATATCAAAAGAAAATAAAAATATTTGGCGCGCTTAGTTGAGCACAGCCAAAATCGCTTAAGCGATCATCGCGTCAGTCAGAGAAGATAATATAACAAATTAATTATTTTGCGAATTTTATAATGGCAGAGTGAATTTTCAATAAAAAAGAATTTAAAAGTGCTTACTTTAGGATGGTGGAGAAACGTTTTGAATTATGGGTCTGCAGGATTCGGAGAAGGATTGATTTGCTGCGTTGGAAAAATGTCCAGGTGGTAACAGTTTTTTTAACGAAAGTCGTGAATAGTTGCTGTGAATAGCTTTTAGTTTTAATTTCAAATTTATTTTCCATTGTTTACTTGGAATCGCAGATATTCACGAAGTGCGTCACTTGGACATTATCAAACAATACTATATTGTAAAAACGTTAAAAAAGTATTATGGGTTCATAAGTTCTTAGGGTGTAATAGTTAACAAAAGCAGTCCTGGCAATACGAAACAGAAAATACGGGTAATAAGAACCTCCCTCATATGTATGTTAATAATAAATAAAAACAGATGGTGCTCCCACTCCTCAACGTAACCGTACGCCCGTATCACCTGACACGATGAAACTATTGATAGTTACATGTAAATGAATTCTCACCACCGTTCCGTTCGGTAGTATCGTAGATCGTTATTTCATAGTGGCAGCTGATTCGGGCGTACGGGCGTACGTTTACAATGGTGAGTGTGAGCTCTTGCAACATTGGACATATAATACATACATATATGTATATGTGTAAACATTTCACTCAGTTAGAAAATCTTTTTTAGCCTTCTTCTGCTTCTCTTTCTTGAGTTTCAGCTCAAAGAAGTCTAACTCAATTATTACCAACTCTGAGTGAAATTAAATCCAGATTTACGCAGGTATTGTCTTCGGGCTTACAAATGTCTTTAGGTGTTAGTATCAACTCTGACATCTTGAATAAAGTGTAATTTGATGGGAAGCTCAATAAATATAAATAAATAAAATAAGATATCAAGGAAATAGATGTGAATTCAGTTTTAAAGAACATAAATTATTTCTAGAAATTTTCTAAAACCCAAGATGCCTTGCTCAGCAGTTACGCTTTCTATTGCAACAATATCCGCCATTATTGCAACTGCTTTATTAGCAATAGCGTTTTCTACAGATAACTGGTTGTATTATGACGTCAAACGGAGTAATATTCAGGTGAGTAAAACAAGCAGGAATTTGCTTATTGGAATGAATAGTTTAATACTACTTTATAAAATGAATATTTGGTGAGATATTTCCTAAAACATTAGTATTTGTTATAAAGTTTAAACTTTCTACGTGTACTTTATGGTCATAGTTTCGTTTTCTCTATCGCTACACACAGTATATAGCGCTAGTACACGTTGTTTATTGGTATTAGTGCTAATGGAATGCGTCTCGTAAATATATGTATGTATGTAAAATGCACGATGAATGCTTCTCTCGAACACTTGTTTAGTGATAATATAATATATGTGCACATGCAAGTATATGTATGTATATGTATATACACAAAAGTATGTTTGGATACAAATATACCATTGTAGAAATGCTTACCTGGGCTAAAAGCATAACTGTTGATATTTTTTGGTCAATTTTAGGAATACGTTTTATGACGGTATAAAACCAGTTTGAGTCACATATTATTTGCACTCAATTGTTGTAGATGTATGTATGTATGTACATATGTATGGTTATATTTGCGACCATGCATAAAAATATCTTCATTAACATTAAAGTTTAAAGAGAAGCACGCTAATAGCTTTCACAAGCGCAATCTACCTACATACATATAATATATTTGTTAACTAATACAAATTTGAATTAGTTCAAAAATTTTTATCTTCTATGGGCCCATCTAAAATCATATTCCTATAACTATTTCAAAGTCAGATCGGAAACACATAAACCAGTTTTCGAATTAAAGCTTATCACGGAGGCAAGGCAAATTCATATAAAGTGCATATAACCAGAATTTCATGTCAAAACTTCGAGTAGAATGTTAGCAAAGGAAACGACAACAATCAAAACAGATCACTAAATCGCAAGAAGAAACAAACAGTTTCTTTAGTAACATCAATCTTTTACAAATTTCAAAAAATTGTAAAAAGATTTCTAAATTTTTAATCAGAATCTTTAAAAACGTTTAGGTATAAAGCATTTAATTTTTGTACAATAAAGTGTCATTTTGAAGTCGTTCAAAAATCGCGATGCATACTTTTAAATTTTAAGGTGAGAGAATCGACCCTTAACGAAATTCACAGGCAAAATAAGGCAGATATGTTAGTTAAAAAGTTGTGGCTGCGAACTATGCTGTCATAATATTAGTCTCGAATCGTTCCGTTTTTTTCACTTACTTGTCATTTTATTATTGTAATATGTATGAAAGTAACAATGAATTCATATTTGTGTTCAATACATTTATAATGTTGCATAAGAAGGATGTATGATATTTCTTATATTAAAAAGTGAAATAGTACTAAATGCTATTACAAAGAATATTAATATATTATATGATTGTACATGTTGTGGGGCAACAATATGAATAGATGTACAAAAACTTAAAAAAAACCTATAAAGTGAGATGTCGCCACAGGTGGAACTTGCACAGATGGTAGCATGATGGAAATAATAATGAGATGGCGCCTATCGTGGTGCCGTTACTTTGCGCTCAGCGAATTTGAAAATGAGTTACGTGGTTTTAGCTCCAGTATGGCCAGACTGCCATTTTCGTAACTTGATTTGGCATTTTTTTTTTTTGTTATTTAGTATCGGAGTTTTAGTTCTTTCTTCATGACATTTTTCTAGCCTGTTCTAATTAAAAGTAATGTTTATAATTTTGTAAAATATACATTTTTAAAAATGAGTGCAATAATTCACTCAGTTTTATTTAGCTTTACTTTTTTTACATCTGGTAGCATTGCCTGCGATTGCAGTTTTTGTTGGTGTTCTTCTGCTTTCAGCAGTCAAATCTCTCTCTCGCTATTGCAGTGTTGCCTTGCTTTGGATATAAAAACGCACTAAAATGTTCATCTAAAGAAAATAAAACACCAAATTTTTATTGAATTACTTAAAGAACTTTGAATGCGTGACGAATTGTCTTTAGAATGTGCGTTTTTTTTAACAATTTAATTTATGAGTTTTTTTTGTTAAGCGATACTCTTTTGTTAAAGGAACGACTTTTTTGCTATATTTGAGGTTATGTTACTAGATAAGGTACACTTTTTGTAAAATGTCAGTATGGTGTCTTTCTGGTATTTTGTGGCTTATTTTTACAATGAATACACCTATTGATTTTAATTCGCATTCAGTAAGTTCAAACGCTTTTTAAAATATGTAAAAAGGTTTTGAATCTTAAGAAGAGCACTCATCTTTCTATCATTCTTGGATGGTAGTAATTTTTGAGTGTGTTGACAATTTCTGATAGAAAGCTTTCCAGGTAGCCAGATTTAATACAAAAAATTTTTAGAACTTAAAATAATATAAATGCTTACAATGAAGTATATTGCGTTTTCTAAAAGGTGCATATAGTGAGATCTACTGTTTGCGCTACAGAGTGAAGCAGAATTCTACCCGCTCATTTCACACGTATTCAACAAGTCGTTGTTCAGACCATGGTGAAAACAATTCAGAAGGCGAGGCCAATATCAGAGCGTTAGCGGCTCACAGAGAATTTGAAAGAAATAGCTGGTTGGCAGACGTCACCGGGGTCATGAGAGCAGTTTGTTTACGAAAAAAACTGAGTTTGTGTTGGTTATATACGAAAAAAATTCAATACAGTCACACATGTTGTATTGACTGCAATCTATAAGTACATACACTTAAAAAAAGAAAGCTGCATATCTGCACTTTATAAATTTAATATTAGGAGCGCAACTAAGTTCTCGCTGTTTTCTTGATGAGAATACAACTTTAATCTGAAAAATGGTTACAAGTGAATCATTGAAAGTATTGACCATCGCTAGGTACTACTTTTTCCATCTTTCTTGTAGATCTCGTATACCGTCACGGTAAAACTGTTCATCTTTTGAGGCTATCCACGGATCAAGCCTTTTTTATGTCATCAATCGGAACAGATAATCGGACGTCGCAATATCTGGAGAATATGGCGGGTGGGGTAGGATCTCCCATTTCAGTGTTTCCAGGTAGGTTTTAACGGGTTTGACAACGTAAGGCCGAGCGTTGTCTCTCCGCCTATTGCGACCGCTTCTCGCGCAGTGCTCAGCTCAATCGCATCAATTGAAGTCGATACCGACCCCCAGTGATGGTTTCGCTTGGTTTTAACCGTTCATAATAAATAACACCAACTTGGTCCCACCAAATACATAACATTACCCCAGCGTAAATATTCGGCCGAGGCGACGACGTACATAGAAGCATGACCGGGCAGTCCCCATGACTTTCTTTTCTTTGGATTGCTATAATGAATCCATTTTTCGTCACGATGTGATGAAGAAAACCCTTCCTTTATTGTCGCTGGAGCAGTTCTTCACAGGCGAAAAGACGACGTTCAACATATCTTGGTTTTAACTCATAAAATGTTTCTGAATCATTCCCAAAGCATGGAGTCACTTGGCGCATAACTCCTAATACTGAAGCAAGCTCTTCTTGCGTTTGGCTCGGATGCTCATTGAGCAATGCCTCCAATTCAGCGTCTTCGAAGGTTTTTGGACCGCGAACGGTCGTCAACATTAAAATCACCGTCTTTGAAGCGACGGAACCAATTTTGGCACGTTGTTTCACTTAAAGCAGCAACTTCATAAACTTTTTGTAGCTCTCGATGGCTTCAGCCGTTTTTTTTTTTCAAATGAAAGAGGAAAATCAACACCTCCCGCAAATGACGATTATGCGGCACAAAATCAGACATTTTCACAAAACCAAAAGTTAATGATACCAAAACAAAATCACTAATGTGTCGAAGCAGTTTGTTTACTATATGTCTAAGTAGGGCCGTAGAGAGCATATCCGGGCCCGGGGGAAAATCCGGGCCCCGGGGGAAAATTGCAAATGCGGGCCCTTTCAAATGATGTCTAATTCATATAAATACGTATAATCTCGAGTCCGGGCCCCTCTGAAAACTCCGGGCCCGGGGGAAAAAGTACCCGATCACCCCCCTCTCTCGTCGGGCCTGTGTCTAAGCTTAGTTTATGACGTTTAGGCTATGTTGGAATCGACAAGCACACACTGCTGGCGGCATCTATTGAACTTATCATAGTTGGGCACCTAATATTTAAGATCGAATATTCCTAGTATTTTCCAAAAAGCGCCACCACCTCCGACACTATAGCTGCTGTCGTTAGCATTGGTAAAAAAATTATAGTATGGAATTTATTTATTTATCACTTATTTCATAAAGAAACAACTCAAAACATCCTTTGAGGCAAAACAGAAATCCATTTAATGCATCATTTTTAAACTTCTTGATCGCTGTGTGTAGCTGTTAATTTTTTAAATTCAATATCGTTTTAATTTCTGGAAATCTGGTTGGCTGCCTGCATTTCCGTAGTTTTCGTTTTTTTTTTTTGCTGTTAAGTTTCTAATAAAGGGTGGATACTTTTTCTCAAATGTTCCACGCTGCTAAGTGAAGTTGCGTAAAATGAAGCGCTGTGTCATCAAGGTGCTCGCTAGTAGTCATGTAGCAATATATGTACTTATATCTAATTGCTCTAGCTGAAGTTGAAAATATTTCTAGCCGGTGAAAGTATTCACTAGCCGTTTTATCCTTTGGTTTCGTGCATCTTGTAATATTACACCTAGTACCAGTGAATGATCTGAGCACAAATCAGAACCTTCAGTGATAGACAAATGCGCTGTTTAAATTTATTAGACGAAAAACTCAATTAAATCCGGCATTTTCTTTGTATGTAATGAGTCTTGAGCCCCATATTGTGTGCTGCGCGTTAAAGTCGCCACCAATTATAAAGCGCACTTAAAAAACAAGTTAAAAGGGCCAAATAATCTTCAGATTTCAGCTGGTGGCTGGATGGACTGCAAAGAGCAATTACGTCAGTGGCTAATTATGTAAATTATGTTTTATTGTATTTTGCCGATATCGATATCATTTTCAATTCATTCTTGATCACATGAGTAATGAGGGTTTTTTACCATGACTTTTTTATTGGCTTTGTTGGTTTGCTTTCGTAACTGAACCAGGGAATATTTCGTTAATTAGTAATTTTATAACAAAGCGATAATCGAGAGCATCAAAGGTAGTTACTTTACATGAACCAATGTTTATAATCTCTACAAAAAACGTATTTTTATAATTGCGATTAATTAGGCAAGTAATTTTTGTCATTTGCACAGTGGCATTCACTTGTAGCTTCGGTCTCCGCTAATAGCTGTTTGCCCTGATCTGTTCCCATTTTAGAGTGACGGAAAGCTGTATTTGACATTTCTTCCCAAATCGGAACTAAATATTTGCTTCCTTGTTTACTTCGCACTTTTACTCAACAACATTGTCTCAACTTTTAAACCCTTTCAATATATTTTCTGACGAGATTGACCTTTGGAAAGAATGATTCGTTAATTTTGCCACATCTTAAATAGTTATTTGTGTTGGTATTATGGTGTACATTTACATTGTATTACAATCAACCAATTGTCCAACTGTCAACCAATTCCTTTCCCAACAATTTTTCTTACTTGTATTATTCTATCAAAATGGCAGAAAAGTTGTAATGAAAAGATGTTTTTGTGTTAAATTGAAATAATTAATAAAGTTTAATAAAACTGAACTAAAAATAAAGTAAAAGAAGAGTTTCATTTAAGTAAAAGAGGAATATTAAGGAAAGGTATAAAAAAACAGTAAAGTAAATAAAAACCAAAAGGCACGATTTATAAGTGTATCGTATTGCTTCGATAAGCCTTACAATGGGGTATTTGTAGTATCTTTTTTTGCATAGAACTATTTTTCACATGGGAGGTCTTTGGTCGCACTTCACAAAAATAATCATCATCAGTTCGGCTCCGGCTACGAAATCCACAGTATTTTTGAGTAGAGCTCCTTTCCGTGTCGGTGGCCTTCGGTCGCGTTTCAAAAAAAATAACCCTCATCAGTCCAACTCCGGCTACGTAATCCAAGGTATTTTTGCGTCCGTAGGCGGACATTGGCCGCGCTTCAAATGAATAACCCTCATCAATGATGGATATGGATAAATGCATTTGCATTTAATTTTCATTGAAATATTTCGAATACAAGTATAGAAACAAGTAAAAACACACGTGTGACTGCATATTTTATGAATTTAAAGGAATTAAAAAAAAAATATGTTATAATGTGCCAAACTATAGTGAAGTTCCCGAGAGCACTTTAAAGGCAAATAATTGCAAAACTATTATTTCCGGAATATTAGGAGTTACCTGAACCGCTCCCTAACATCTCCACCAAGTTGCATTAAATAAATAACAGACTGTCTAAAAATTCTTTTAAAGAGCTTGTAGAAATAGTAAAACCGGCTATACAAAAACAAAATGCTAACATGCGCGAATACATTACCCAGGGGGAGAGGATTATGATTACGCTGTTGCATTATCTTTTAGATTTTGGTGTGGTAGACGGACTACAAGAAGGTTTGAAATTCTCAACCCTACTTCATTGGAAAACCAGCATCTAAACTTTAACAAAACTTAACTCTTCCTAGAACACTGGGAAACTTTTTTTAAACACATTACTGTCTGTAAATTTTAATTGCAGACAAAAACCTTTTAGACGTTTTTCATACGAGTATTCTATCATTCTCTCATTCCTTTTGAATGCCAATTACATAAAAATCAAAAACAAACTACAATCGGATAGCTTTTTCCTCGCTTAAAGCCTTGGTTGCGGAATAATGTGAAACGCTTCACGTTGAACAATATTTGGAAATATTTTCATATAAAAAATTCAACAATTCATTGAATTCAAAATCCAATAAAATCGTGTTCCATAAATAATGCCGATAATTGTTCATTCTAATTAAGTCACAATAAAGTATCAAAATGCGGCCGCTGTAGCCGAATGGATTGGTACATGAGTACCATTCGGAATTCAGAGAGATGTAGGTTCAAATCTCAGTCACTAAATTGAAGAACAATTTTTTTCCTCGGCAGGCAATGGCAAACTTCCGAGAGTATTTCTGCCATGAAGAAGCTCCTCATGAAAAATATCTACCGTTCGGAGTCGGCTTGAAACTGTAGGTCACTCCATTTGTGAAACAACATCAAGACGCACACCACAAATAGGAGGAGGAGCTCGGTCAAACACCCAAAAAGGGTGTACGCGCAAATTATATATATATATATATTTAGTTTAGACTTCACGTTGTATAAGCAGAGCATGATTGAATTATTAAAGGTTTGCTCACTAGTGACACTCGATGTTTGACACTCCCTTACAAAAGGTTGTATTTAACACCGTCTTAATGTGGAACAAATTAAATCCATTAAAAACTCAAAGTCATTTTTCAAACCTGAACCATTTTCTCAAAAACAAAAAACCGTCACGTACGACGATAGCCCTTTATGTATAGACTAAGCATTTTTTTAGTTTTGGGCTTTCAGATGGTTTTTTACCGCTGTATCGTGGCCACCAGGGTGCATCCGTTTTTTATGTCGTCATTGCATTAATATTAATAACAATTGTAATTATTAATATTTTTTAATAAAAATTTGTGTCAGTATAGGTGAATATATGTTAAAGAAATTATAATTTGTCCGATCCTCAAATAATAATCCCTACTTATAAAAAAAATTCAAGAAAAACACTGCTTTTTCACGCGTTCACAGTGGTGTTCCACTGTTTGAATGTAAATAATGGTACAAATAGAAGTTATTAGCGGAAATTGCCAAGTCTAATATTAAAACAAGAAATTATTTCACTTAATCCAAGATTTTATTTTGTGAATTAATTATTAACGATTATATACAATTTTGAGCCGCTTCCGGCAGATGGTTTTTTATGAGGAACTGTGTTTTGCTAAGCCTCCTCTGGATATATCACCCGTCAATCCGAACTTTTTTATAATGAGGTCTGAAATGTTATCGATCCCGTCGGGACGATCCAATTATTCTCCCTGTCGTAACTCTTTGAGAAAAGCTAGCTCTTTGCAAAACATGAATTCCGTCAAAATACCCAAATCATAAGAAATAAAGCTTTGTAAATTCTCCACTCATCGATCTCGGATTGCGTCAATCTATCATGTTCTGACTTAAGCGGTATGTATTCCATGTCCACTACCAGGGTTCTGAACATACCGATGAAAACTACTATAGCGAGTTGTTGCTCGCAAGCAGACCATTTTGAAAATGAAATACTTTTTCTACAAATTTTAGTTTTCCTCCACTTTTACTCAAAATTTCCACAGCTAGCAACTCAGTGTCTTGCTAAGGGAGCCGATTTGTCAAGAGAGAACGAGAAAGCTGCTTACTGAGCAAACTTTCATTGAATCATGTAAGCAGAGGTAAATGCGCATAGGGTATTCAGTCGTAAGTGCAAAGAGTGTGAAAGAGTAAACGAAAAGTAATAAAGTTATTCACATACTATATAAGCAAACTATGTATGTTGCCATTATTTTTTGGCCATTATTTAACAATCCAGTGATCGAACTCAGAGGAATTATTGTGAGATATTATTTCATTTTCAAAAAATTAGATAAATTTGAATTACTCTGTATATCCTGTATATATCCATATTGATTGAGTTATATTTATATTCATTTATTTTTAGATGTTTGCTTCAAAACACTCTGATGCGGATGACTTATTTAACAGCATGAATAATAAATATTTTTACTATACTCGAACAAGGGGATTATTCAGAATATGCTACCCAAAAGAAAGACCACCCCCAAATTCAGGTAAGTTCGAAAATAGGTACTTAAAAAATAGTAAAGGTTAAGGTTTCCCTTCAAATCCGGTGAACTCGTTGAATGTTGTTTTATGAGAGAATTACCTGCGAAACCACAGTTGTTGCCAATAGACCAATATTATGGACTGCCACAATATTTTATACAGCTATAGTAAAAAAAAATTATATTTTATTAACACTCGACTTATAACATCAGCTTTCTGATGGGTTCACTAATGGAACTGGGAACTCCAGTAACTAGTTGCGGATCTAAGAAAACGGATACTTTCTTCTGTCATTCCTGGTGAAACAGGTTCGTTGGTAAACATTGTTAAGAGCTTTGCTAAACTAGTTTTGAAGTAGTGAGAGTGTAAGTTAAGGTCTTTAGGTCTACTTGGCTATCTCTACATCCTGTATCACTGCACCTGTACTATATTCCTTCATATGCTCTATGCGAATTTTACATCATTAGAAGCAATGCTGGAAGTCTTTTTCTGTCACCTCATTTAGCACGCGAGCTGCTTTCTCAAGCCATATTCCTTCTAATGTAGATTTTGTCTTGAAAAAGTGCTAGCGAACAGTAAACCGGCGAAAGGGCCTTAATAGAAATATGGGGAGAAAAAATAAACGAGTTGCGTAGCTTCCAAGAAAACAGATAGAAATGATGCAGAAGTTGCAGAATGAAGGAATTGCACAATTATTTTTTTTTAACAATTTCTTTTTTTTTTATTCTGATACTATAAAATAACATTACATCGTTACTATTAAATGTTTGTTCACTTTGTTTCGGGTTACTCGTTTTTATTTGACAGGTGTTCGATTACAACAATTTGTTTGTAATTTGCAAGGCAATTGAAACTAAATTACTTACAAATGAGATAATTCGGTCTCCAAATTTTGTATCGCAAATAACGTAATTCAAATGATAATTGGGAAGTGAATTATTAATGTGAGAGCAAATTATGAATGGGAGAGCGGATTACATGCCTGGGAACGACGATGGAGAGAATAATGAGATGGTGCCTTTCGGTCCCGTTACTTTATTTTCAGCGAATTTGACAATCGTGTGACGTCACCCTAGCACAATTAGTGATCAGTGTGACACGATTACTATTTTCGTAACTCGATTTAGCTTTCTTTTCTTTATAATAAGTTCACATACGCATTAATCATCTATAAATCACGAAAAATAATCTATCGAACGGACATATGGTTGATTACCTGCAATATTGACAATCAGCTGTCAATAATGCTTCGGTAGGGTTTTCTTCATAGAAATTATTTTGGCGGAATATTTCGGTGTTTTTGGTTTCATTAATTATTACTAACGATAAGAAGAAAATACATGGAGAAGGAATAGCTAATTTAATTGCGCAATTGGCTGCTAATAATAAACAGTTGGAAGAAATCTGTATGCGACGTTTACTGAGGTTGCAAAAAATTATGGCAGTAATACGCATCGGAAATTCAATATTACATTTTATAATAAGTAATAAGACGACAAAACGTTTATGGACACACCCTTTTTTCTGTAGAATTAATCCATAATTAATAATATTTAACAAACATTTTATTAGAGTTATATTTACAGACCTGTTTTCTTTGCCGGCATCCATTTCATTTAGTTTTTATTTTGATGCTTCTCCTTACATTCGTAATAATAATGATCAAACACTCATGCAAACTCTTAATAAATTTATGATTGGAATGCAAAGCATGATACAGGATCTTTTTTCCTTTCTTCCTTTTAAATAATCCATAATGTACAAAATCAAAATTTGTCATTCGAACGCTAACACTCGCACCAAGCACAAGCTCGAAGTCTATAATTTTCTAGTATCAAATAACATATTTATATCCGAAACTCTTCTAACAGATAAAAATTATTTTAGAATTCCGCATTATCTTTTCTATGATACCAAACATCCTAGAAGTATGGCTGGTTGTGGTACAGCAATCTTAATAAAAAAAAAGTATAAAGCACTGTATATTAGAGGAGTTTAGAAAAGTATACCTTCAGCCCACTATTATTCAACTACAAGAATTTTCCGGTACGATAACTATCGTAGCTGTGTGCTGTCCACCTTCTGAAATTATAACCGAGCAACAGTTCAAAGATTTTTTTCCAAACTTGGGCCAAAGTTTATGACTGCAAGTGACTTCAATGCCCAACACCCCTACTGGGGTTTTAGACTAATCACACCAAGAGGGGAAAAACTTTTTAGTTGCATACTAAGTTCAAAACTTGATGTTGTATCTACAGGACAGCCAACATATTGCCCATCTGACCGCCAGAATATGTATGACTTGATTGATTTTGGTGTTATAAAGTGATCGCAAGATTGTAACAGCATCTTCATCCCTAGAATTGCCCTCCAATAATTTTCCATCTATTATAGCCATGGAAGGTAGTCCTTGCAGAAGATCAGCGGGTAATCAGATCCCCAATCTGAATCTTATAAACTGGCTTAGGAAATATATGATTACCCATATAAAAACCAATGTTAAAGAACGATAATGAATTCGGTAGGCAGATATGTACATACATGGACTGAACTAATGCATGGAGGTTTTAGGACAGCAGTTGTCACAGATATCAAAAGTTGGGTTATTTCCAAGCGGAACAGTGATGAGACTGTAGAAGATTTAGTTCAAAAGAAATGTAAGCTGAGAAGGTCTTGTCAACAATATCGTTCTCCAAAATACAAGAAATTATTGACTGAATGCACAGTAACGATCCGTTGCGCTCTTAAAAAAGGAAAGGAGAGGGATCTTCACGATTTTATTTCTAATCTTACTCATACTGACCAAACAGTTTATGCATTGTGGAAAGCAACAAAAAATATAAATCGGCCTATACAGTACGCATCACCAATTCAACTAGATAACTGGGCATGTACGGATTCTGAAAAGGGGTGCAAATTTGCTGAACATCTGGAATCTGTCTTCACTCCCAATCAATCTTTTGGAACTACTAGTGTTCCACTAGACCTATTGCAACCACCAAAAAATCCAATCAGATTTAAAACAAATAACATATGTAGTTTCAGTTATTAATCAACTTAACCCTAAAAAAGCATCAGGTTATGATAAAATCACCCCAAGCTGAAAGAGCTTCCCAATATTGCCATTCTTCAAATCACCCACATATTTAATGTAATCTCTCGTACTGCCTGCCACCCGAATGCTTGGAAATTATATCAAATCAAACCAAATGATTGGTAAGCCTGGAAAAGACCTAAGCCAAGCACCCTCATACCGGCCAATTAGTCTATTGTGGGTACTCTCGAAGCTCGAAGAAAATTTGCTCTTGCTGAAAATAATGCCCTTTATTCATGAAAACAGTATTATTCCTCTACACCAATTTGTATTTAAAGCAAAACTTAGTGCAACTGAGCAAATTCATCGCATAGTGTCCTTTATACAAAAGTCCTTTGAGAAAAAACCATACTGCACTGCATTGTTCTTAGACGTAGCACAAGCATTCGATAACGTATGGCACAGCGGCCTCATTCACAAAATGTACATCTCTTGCTGCAAAACTACATCAGAATTTTTTAAGCAAAATTTTTTTTTCGGGATTGTAGAATAGTCGCTGGTGTTCCCCAGGGCCGCGTTCTAGGTCCTATTTTATACGTATTATATACATCTGTCATGCCAACGACAAGCCAAACAATAGCATGAACATTTGCCGATTATAGTGCAATACTTTGCACTCACAGAGATCCAAAAGTGGCAACGTCTATACTAGTATTAATTTGATTTATATAATATTATATTTCGCTGCGTACATGAAGCAGAAGGATGAAATATTTACGCACGACCCAAGTATAATTTTTTGTTAAAAGTATTTTATTTTCATTTTAAGTACTTAATTTTGATTAAGTATGGTATAACAGGTAAAAAAGTTTCAATCGAATATTTCATTTTGCTTTAATTGTTGTTTAATTTGGGAATAAATGACAGCTTATACCAGTGCTGCCATAGCTGAGTTAACCGGATTTTAGTGTTATGTTATTTGTAATGTTTCAAAATCATTTGGTTTGTTGTATTCAGATTTGTTTATTGCTATTTTGCAAACTTTAAACTTTTATAAGAACTTTATAAGGGTTTCAACAGGGACATAACATAACTTTTGCCGAATTTTACGCAAAGTTCGCTATAATGGGGGCCAAGAGATTCCCTGTGAACCGCCTCATTCAACTAATTTGGCTTTCGGCTGCGATATTTTCTGTACTTGGGTACACTGTGTCACCGGTACAGAATCATTCTGTAGCGAAGTTGTTGACTTGAATTTATCCACTACATCATACACATCCTTTCTGGCAGGATGATTATTACGACCACAATAACCAGTATATAATTTAAGTTGCGACCAGTGACTCGAAATTTAACACGCGTTGCTTGGTTGCGAAGCTTACCACACTCAAATCTTAAATTTTGAATGGCGTTTTGACTATTGACTTATCTGTTATAATATAGGGTTTACATTGTGTATTACATGTATACATGCTGTATTTTAAATATATATATATTTTTTTTTTAACTTTAGTGCCAACATATTTATCACCAATAGAAACTCATTGCTCGAATGTAGACTATTTTCCTCAGTGGGATGAAGAAAAAGTTTCAAACGAAGACGCGAGTTCCAGACTCCACCTGGCTCGATCGTGTATTGCTTTGTTTGCTATTAGGTACGAGTACATATGAACATAGAAGTTTGACAAATATACTAATGGTGTAATTTTCCCTTATCCTAATTTAGCTTCATCACAATTTTCTGTGCATTTTGGACTGGACTTTCTGGATGTTGGAAACGGTCGTCTGGTGCTATAACAGCTACATCAATTCTTTTATTAGCAAGTTGTCTTCTATCAGCTGGTGCCATGGGCTTGTGGCATACTGTTGAATTTTTTGAAAAAGAAAAGGTCGTTGGAGAAGACTATTATCAACAATGGAATACGGTAATATCAAATATGAAATGTAGTATAGAAAACTTTAAAAGTTTTACATCTTAGGTGCTCAGAGATAACACAAAAATATCATACGATTGGTCGTATATTATTGCATGGGCCGGAATCGGTGCATGCTTGTTAGCTGCAGTATTGTTGTCAGCGGCTGCCATCTGCTTAAGAAACGAACGCGAAAAAGAGGAACAGCTGAATTTACAATATTTAATGCCAGGTATTATGTGTTCATATACTATTTATAATTGGGCATTACAATATTTTCCATAAATTTAGTTTATTCACAGAAGCAACCGCCTTATCCGCCGTATGCTAGTTACCCACAGCCGCAAATATATCCAGGGCCATATTACCACGGGTCTCAGTATGGACCATATAATTACTAATTTTCAAAACTATAGATTAAGAAAATTTTATCACATTAGCAAAAAATAATATGAAAATACCATTATGTATATTATTAATATGCTTACTTATTTCTATCAATATATTATGCAGTCATCAGGAATGTTTCAACGTAAAGTTAAATTAAGGATAAGGGTATATTAACGATATTTACAAACATATTCAAACGCAAATAATTTTCAGCACCTGCTGTATTTTCTTAAAGGTACATTTACACGAGGCGATTTTCTAAGCGAATCTACATCACTTTCAACAAAATCACCTGCAAGGAGAATCCATTCAAGATGTTATCAGCAGAAAAGCTGATTTAATTTTTTTGTTTGCTTTAGCTTTGGAATTCACAAAATGAGCTCTTTATTAACATATTGTTTGTTTACATTTACATTTGAAAATTCGGCATAGTGTTGGGAAAATTTATTTCAATAGAAAGAAGAAAAGATGTCGTTTAAATATTTGCAAGTGTGTTTTGGAGCAGAAATGAATAATTTATCCTATTCCCGAATGATTCCGTTGGCCCATGACGAGTTAAATTATAACAGAAGAAGCGGTTGCAAACAATTTTGTGGATAGTCTTTCATCCAATCATACAATTACTCGTATGACTTGGAATGCATCTCCGTACCTCATAGAATTTTCCAGTAATTTTGGAACTAAATCGAGGTATGTTCCGTTGATTGTGGCATATCTTCAGTTATTTTACCTTTGCAGTCACTTGCATTTATAAAAACAACAATGCGTTAGAGCAGTTAAAACAATGCCTGCAAATAAATTATTTCTGTCAAAGCGAACTCATTCGTCTTAGAAATAATCAGTTTGGTTTGACAACCTGAAGGCCAAAAGCAAAAAAAAAATACATTATATATTTTGACCAATACATGTATATTTTTATTTTTGTGCCAATTGTCATCTTGAATACATTCGCCTTTGTCAATTTTGTTTTAATTTTCCAGAAAGTGATAAAATCGCTTGCCCCTTGACGATTTTTTGTCTATTCAACTTTGTTTACTCTTGTTGTGAGTTTGAAAATTCAAACAAACAAATTATCAGAAGTACCTATCAAATCACTCTGACGAACATATTTTCTGACCCATTGCCCTGTCTTATTTGCTGGCGTAGTTTTACAAATCTTTTCTCTGTTCATATTTAATGTTTTTCTAACTTTAGTCGCCTGTTTAAATGCGCGTGTGTGAGCAATTTTTCTAGCAACTTTTCAGACGGTATTGATCGCTTACAAAGTAGCCTCATGCAAATGCATCTTAAATGAATTAAATTAAATTTCAAACGAATTCCGCCCTCTTTCAAAGGCGAATCTGTACAAAGTGGTGTTGTTTCATCAGCTTATTGGTGCTAGATTGTCAAAATGAGAGTATTTGTATCATCTTTCCCTTTTCTTCCTGCAGCCGAAAATTGATCATCAAATGTATGTATTTATAAAAAATCAATATGACCGTGTATAGATTCACCTTACCTTTTTTTATCCTTATAATTTCTTTATAATTGAGACGTTTAAGCAGAGGAACATAATAATATGTGGAGTAAAAATATTTCATGCAGGTGTGGAAACAAACAGATAAATATTATATATTTACATAATTACCATAGCCACGATTAATTCGTTATATACACCAATTTTCAACTGGAGTTTTTCTGGGTATGCAGTTGTATAGCCTATTGAATTTTCAAGTAATCCAAAGATTTTTTCACAATTTGTTTTGTTAACGGTGCTACAATCTTTTTTCCACAAACAAAAAATGGCGCAAAATTAATCATCCAATTTTGTTTTTTAGAATAACTTTTTAACTAAATAAAAAAAATTATTTGGAGAGATGGAAATCTTTATTTTAACCTTTAAGCGCTCCATTCCTTGCTTGTTTTTATATTGTAGCTGTTTAGTTCACAAGCGTCAAACATGATTGACATAGGACACCATTTTCAAAAATTATAAATCCGGATAGGGTACTTCATCCAATGTGCTATAAACCTGCATACCTGAAAAATTCTTGTATAAGAAGTTCAAAGTTTCGAAAAACATTGTGCAAAGCTTCAAACTTTGCGCTACGTGGTTTTGTTGTGGTATGAGCTAGATTTTTATAAAGAATAGTGGTGTATTTATAATTTGATATACATACATATATGAAAAGAAATCGTAGGGGTACGAATTAATAGCGGTTAGGGAAAGTATATTTTGCATAAATGTAACCGATTTCAAATGAAAATTTTCCTAAATGAAATTGTATTGCTGATAAGTAAAGCATGAAATTATTTTACCATTAATATTTATTTTTTGTATATTCTATACTGTACTCATTCTATAATAATACCAGACATCATATAAAATGAAAATCAAAGAAATATTTTCACCAATTACATTATTGAAATACTTAAATATATTTGTATTATCCATTTTTGAGGTACAGTATGGTGTATAGGTATGATTTCCAGTTTTTTTGGTGATTCTGCTGCAAATGTCATTGAATATACGAACGTGAAATCAAAATGACGCACGTACAACCCATCAGAAACCCGATATTTTGGGCAAAATATAGGCAAACCTACGAGTGTATTTCTGTCATGAGTGTATTTTATGTATCCCCATAAAAAATCATCTGCCGTTCGGAGTCGGCTTAAACTGCAGGTCCTTCCATTTGTGCAACAACATCTCGACGCCACCATAAATAGGAGGAGAAGCTCCGCCAAATAGCCAAAAAGAGTGTAAGCGCCAGTTATATATATATTAGATATATACATACAGGTATATGAGATATACATAGCTATCAACCGTCTTGTCCATTCCAACTGGTCGCCACGAAGGTGTAATTGACCTCGGTACAAAATTTGATCGAAGGATTAACATCTCAGATAGCTCGAAAGGCTCAACACCCTTGAGGCTAATATCGTCCAAGCCGTTTGTATGATATAGCCAGAAACAATTAACAATATTTAAAAAAATAGCACTACTAAACAACTATCTGAGATGGTATGTGTGTGGGAAAATCAGGCAATTTACCACAAATTTATGTTTAAATTTTGGTAGTCATATTTGCGAACAAACAGGCAGTTGATGCCAAATTCTAAAAAGGTGAACTATTGATCAAACAAAATTCAATTTAAAAACTAAAACTTTTTAGAATCAAACAGTTTATTTTTAATTAACTGTTTAATGATTATATAAATTGGGTCTAAAATATTTAAAGTGACGTCGCATTAGCTGAGTTGTGCAGTGTTGCCAACCATTTGCTCCGCGCAATAAATTTAGTACTTTTTTATACCCAAAATGCGAAAATTTTTAAGTTTGGTGTTGTTTTTTTTTTAATTTAAAAGTACCGAAACTATAATTTAAAAAAACTGTATTATTAAACAAAAGAATGTTAAAAAATATTACTCTGAGAAGATTTTAGTGTTAATGTTTGTTGGTTCTTATAAAATTTGATATTTTGAAAGTAAAAATTTAATTTTTGTTCCTTTTAAGGTTATGTTAGAATATTAAATCTTCTTCTCTCAACTCTTCTTAACATTCAAAACCTTTTTACACATTTTAAAAAGAGTTTGAATTTATTGAACGCGAATTAAAACCATAGAGGTGTAATCGTTTCTTCCGGTCCTCAATCCTTAGTGGGACATAGGACATCAACAGGTGCATTCATAGTAAAAATAAGCAACAAAATATCAGAAAATACTGAAGAAACCAAAACGAAATTTTTACAAAAAGAGTACCTTATCTTGTTACATAACCTGAAATATAGCAAAAAAGCCGTTCGCTTGACAAAACAGGTTCTCTTAAAAAAAACTCATAAATTAAATTGTACATATCCATAACACATTTATTTAAAAAAACCCACAATTTAAAAGCAATTTGTCACGCTTGCAAAGTTATTTATGGTAAGTAATCAAGTTACGAAAATGGTAATCTGGCCATACTGGTGCTAATACGACGTCACTCATTGTCAAATTTGCTGAGAGCAAAGTAATAGTACCACGATAGGCGCCATCTCATTACTCTTTCCATCATGATTAAAACATGGTGTCAGAGCAAACGGCCTCACGAAACAAAGAATAATTAATTAAAAGAGATTTATAAAAAAAACTTAAAATGTCCCGAGAAGACGTTAAAAAGGAGGTTGAGTTGCTGAAAAAGCAGGTATTACAATTGACGCAGCAATGGAATGCATCTCAAACTTCTGGAATTTGTGCAGTGAAGAAGTAAAGATGGAACGTAGCAGCAAGGTGACTCAATGGCAAAGTTTAAGTTCTTCAAAAAACATTGGGAAATATATGTGTCGGCGAGTGGGTTAAATCACTACGAAGAAGAGGTAAAAAATCTACTGACAGCAATCGGGTGAAAAGTGCCTTCGAATGTTCTACCACTATCTGCGACTAACGGAAGAAAGCACGACTTCTACAGAGAACATTCTAGGAGCAATCGAAAGGTGCCTCATGCCAACTATAAACAAACGACACCAGCGCGCACTGTTGAATCTAGCAAAGCAGAAGGATGGAGAGCCGATCGACGAGTATATTAATGGGTTCCGCGGCAAACCATCAGAACGATTTAATGCTAGATAAAATCATTTATTCGGCTAAATCGAATGCATTACGTCAGCAGCTGTGAGCGAATGACGAAATTACATTAGAGCAAGCCATAAATAAATGTAAATCAAAGGAATTGGCAGAGAAGCAAATTAAGGAAGTAGAAGAGAATAAGTCAGTTGATTAACAGAATGAAGTGCACGAAATACGGAACAAAAGGAAATCATGTAAACATATGTTAACAAAAAGAGATGAAGACGTCGACTGCAGTTACTGTGGATCATTGCATGAAAGGAATAAGAAAAAATGCCCAGCGTTCGGAAAAGTTTCCGAAAAATGCGGTCTTCGAAATCATTTTAAAATTGCTGTAGAACTCGGAAACAGACGCGCAAGCGAGTGAACAAAATTCCAGAATAAGAAGAAAATAGTAGTAGCAATCGGGAAAGCAGTGACGAGTCCGTTTTGGAAATAAAGAGCAATAAAAAGTCAATAATGCTCATCAATGCGAGTTTAAAGAGACAGAAATACGAAGCTATAGAATACGGGGGCAACGATAAATGTGATAGATGTGATGATAGATGTGAAAAAAAAAATCTTAAAGAAATTATTGAAATTGAATAAACGCAAACTGATTGTCAAGAGATCGTTCCATCGACTGCAAACACAAGAAAGACAAGCATCGATTGAAGTTTGAAATCATATGCCATTGTTATCCGGAGAAGCGTGCGTAAAGATGTGATTTATAAGAAGGTGTAATGCAATAGAAGAGCCTCTCTGATGGCCGCCGTAGCTGAATGGGAGAGAACGTAAGTTCGAATCTCGATGAAATACCAAAATTAAGAAAAACATTTTTCTAATAGCGGTCGCCTCGGCGGACAATGGCAAACCTCCGAGAGTATTTCTGCCATGAAAAAGCTCCTCATAAAAATATCTGCCGTTCGGAGTCGGCTTGAAACTGTAGGCCCCTCCATTTGTGGAACAACATCAAGACGCACACCACAAATAGGAGGAGGAGCTCAGCCAAACGCCCAGAAAGAACGTACGCGCCAATTATAAATATAATTATACAAATATATATATGTATATATAATGCAATAGAAAGTATGAAGGACGCTCATAATGGGAATTAAACGGGTTGTTAAGAATTTTTGTGACATTTTTCAAGGTTTAGGTGAATTTGATGGCGAAGTGAAGTTGCAAATCGACGACG